>CAIGRB010133880.1:63769-83668 GCA_903798255.1 Fraxinus quadrangulata
AAAATTTTAAAAAATATGAGATTTGAAATTTTAAACCTTAAAAAATCTAAATTTAAAATTTAAAACTTGATGTCTTAAATAGTAAAATTGAACCTTTTAGTTTTGATTTTTTTCCGGTTATTAAATACAATTGGGCTTTAAAAAGTGACCCGAATTTAAAGCCCACGTTCGCTGAGTTGACAGATAACCCAAGCCAAATTAAAACCCTCCCCCTCAACGTACTGATGAAAACCGAATTCACCACGCCATTGCTGAGAGCTTCACTCTGCTCTAATCAATAATCTCCGAATGGGAAGCAGACTAGGAAGAAGAGTAGTTAACTTTGCTAATCTCCCCATAAAACTCCTCATGCCTTCTTCTTTCTCCAATATTTCCGAAATTGCTATCAAAACCATTCCCTCCGCTTCAAAGGTTCAATGTGGGTTTTTGAGAGTATATAGTTAATGTATAATCGTTAATTATCTTTTGATATTTAATTATTTTGACCTTGCAGATTGAGATTAAGCGGATTTTAGAATCACTTTACGGATTCGAGGTGGAGAAAGTCCAGACTCTAAACATGGAGGGCAAGAAGAAGAAGCGAGGAGGTTTTTTGATCGCGAAACCTGATTATAAGAAGGCCTATGTGACCCTCAAAAACCCACTGTCTATAAACCCGGATCTTTACCCAATCCGGATAATTGAAGAGGACAAAAAGAGTTTGAATAAGCAGTCTAAATCGAGCATTGTGGAGGACCCGGAAGCTATAAAGAAGTCGCATTGGCTAGATGAAAAGAAAGATGGCAGGACATTTAAAAGGCCGGAAGGGCGTACTTTTGGTCGCCGTCGTGGCAGTGATGGTGATGAAGCAGTGTCCACGAGCTCTGGGGCAAAATTTCCATGGAGCAACATGAGGTCTTTTGGGAGGTAACGTGTATTAGTTTTCAAGATTTATTTATGGGGAGCTGAAATGATGGTTAGATGTTACAAAATGTCACAGTATGTTTAATGCCTAATGGTGTATGATCTTGAAGTAATTTTTGAGTCTGTTAGATTTTATTTATAGCATTATGGAGCAAAGATGATGGAAAAAAGGATTACTATGTTATGAACTTTACTTCTTTCTGCGTTCTTTAAGTCGTTCATTGCGCTGAGATTTTGGCGTTTAAACAAAGCTCGGAAGTGAATTTGAAGTTGGTTCCTGGTTTTCTTTGTTTAGCAGGATTATGATGATGAATGGACTATGCAATAGGTTTTAGAACTATGACTCGTGTTTCCTTTCCTGATGCAAATTGTGAAATTCTGTGTCTTTTTCCCCGTTTAAATTGAAAATTAATCGTCTTGTAGTGTTTGAAACACCATGTTAGTTGTATATGTGCGTGGGTACATTATCCAAAATTTTATTCTAGTTGTTTGTTTACCAATTCAACATACATAAGGCACATAATACTAAGATATCAAGACTCGACCTTGCCTCAAGGATAGATATTGCAGAATAAGGTCTATTTGAAAGTCTTTGTTTCTGAGAAGGAAAAAGAAATGAGGAAAAATGGAAGCAATATGAAAAGGTGGTATCTCTTAAAACTTCCAGTCTACTGGCTAATCCATTAACATTGGCATTCTCTAACACCAACCCCATTCTTTTTTCAAGCTCTGAAACTAAAGCTGGTGATGCTGAATAGACTATGGCCACCTTTAACATTTTAGAAAGGAACTTACAAGGAACTGCTTCTTTCTGAGGAAGCAGTATACTCGCTAAGCTCTCTATTATCTTTCTTTGCTCCTTTATGCGTTTGATGTCCCCTTCTTGTCTCCTGCCACTTGTAATACTCCATTGCAACTCACTTTAAGCAAATCTTCCTACTCTGTCCATTTCTACTTCCAGAGATTTAGCAACCATTTCTCCCCTTGTTGCCTGATGCAGGAACCTATAATTTATGGCCTCATTCCTATTGCTCTTAATGCTGTTATAATTCTTGTGAAATGATCGATTTTACTCATAGCCACGCTGTTGAACCACCACAACTTTCCATTTATTATTTATTGTATTGTTGAATTTTCTCTAGAAGCATTCCTAGCACTTGAGTCACAACATCTGCCAACAATTTGAAGGTTCACAGCCCATGAGAGAAAGTTTCACATGATTTAATGACAGTGATGGAACCTTTCCATGAAGAGAGGACTACAAAAGTGAAGAAAGATTCTGCCATGGAGATGAGATTACCGTCTTCCAGTGCTTGTCATTTCTAGGAATTCTGATGCACACGTTAGTGGAGCTAAACTATTGGAATTCAGACTAATTGGAAGACCATAGCAGAACTTCAAATGTTTCTGTGCCGCCTGGAAAGTTTTCAAGCTTGAGGTCACATCCGAAAAATGAATAGGGCGTTGAGTGGTTTCTTGAATGTCTTTTTCAAGTTTATTGAATTGAAAAAGAGGGACAAATGAGTTAATGCCCTATACCCAGGTTGAACAGAAAGAATGTTGGCTTATGACCAGGTCCCATTCAAATTTTACCACGTATTTTCCGGCTGGACCAATAGATGATTTCTTAGTTTTACGGGATTGTATATTCAATGATTATTAATATTATTCACAAATCATAAAGACTAGAATAGAATCCGAATTAAATGTACATATAAAAACCAAAAATGGGGATACAACCCCATATTAATAAGGAAGCCAGGGGTTAAAGTCGACGATGATTCAAAAAAAGCACGATAATTTGATTAGGCTACTGGAGGTTTTTTACTATTCCTTCTTATTGTAGCAGTTTACATGATTTAGAGTTCATTACATTGGACTGAAAAGCCTGTGTTAATTGAATATGTGATGTGATGTTAAGAACTCTCTTGGCCCTCATCCCTGGTGATCATTCGCAGAAAGCTTCACATTCAATAATGGCTACTCCTTGAAATTGCAATATGATGATGTTTGGTGTGACATTATGTTCCAAATTTAGTAAGATTTACATCCTCAACAGCACCGTTACATTACCGTATATGACGTCTCACGTTTGTTGCACTTGAATTTTCAATGTATGGTTTTCGTTCATTTGATTGTTAAAATCACGTGACTTGAGCCTGAGATGTAAAATAAGTAAACACTTGAGTTCGATAGGACATAGATTTAGAAAAAAGAGTTGACGACTTCATCTATCCTTTGATGCTCACCCAACTACCCCAGTTGCTCCTCCCTCCAACTTACACTTTCTTTGACTTCCACGGCCTGTGGGAGGAGAAAGAGATGGAGAAACTTCATTTTTGCTTTCTATTTATTTATTTTGTATTTTATTCTTCTATTTCATAAATAAAGGTTGCCAAAACTAAATAAGATGGAAAATTGCATAATTCATGTAACAAAATTTGTCCTTCCGTCCATTTGGCCATTGAATGGTGAGTTTGTCCTTCTCTTTAAATAAATAAAAATAAAAGAAAGTAGTAAAATAGAAAAATAGCAAATCAATCTTATAACTTTTCGAAAAGTACAAATCAATTTTTGAAAATTAGATATTTTACATTCTTTCAATATTTTTATGCGGCAAACCTTATCAACCAAGTCGTTGTAGTATAGTGGTGAGTATTCCCGCCTGTCACGCGGGTGACCCGGGAAGCTAGGGGCCGTTGCCGCATTTATATATTTTGTGTATGCAGTTTCAAAGGTTTACTTGTTAAGATAAACAAAAACGCCGAAATTGTCAGCAAAGTTGATGTGTCATGTTTTTTTAAGTTTAATTTGTTTATTCAACTTGAGTTTTTATGTTTGATTTTTCTACAGCCATGAACAAATAATCACTTTCAAACAACATAATTATACTTTTACAAGAAATGGCAGTAATTTAATTTAAGAAAAACAACTTTTTTTTTTATTTTTTTATTTTAAAGATGAGATGGTTTAATAAAATTTAGAGAAAATTAATTTTTATAAGAAACAGAATTATAAAAAGAATATAGAGGTGATAAATACAAATTTTCATTTTCATTAATTAGTAAAATCATTTTTGAAAATTTATTGAAAGTAATGTACTCATTACTTGTTAATTCATGTTCAATGGAAAATGCATGTCATGATGAACACGGACGAACACTAGTGCGTATGCATGTGCAACTGTTGGAAATGGTGTTGTTAGGTCTATTTGAGTGAGCCCATTTTCTTCATTATAGATTTGTGTTATCTTTCGTGAGAATATCTAAGAGTCCATCTGTTACTGATTTTTTGGTCCAAAATTTTGATTTTTGACCGTTAAAAAGCAACCAGCGGCCCATCAATGCGAGGAAGAAGTCAAAAATGACTGTTGGCAACGGTCAATTTTTTTTATTAAAATCAAGCAAAAATTGCTCCCAAACAAACACTAAATTATATATTTACTTGTCAAATGCGATATTGAGTAAATGAGAAATTGAAGTTCGAAGTATAGTCATTAGAAAAGGTTTATTTACTTGAGGAAAAACAAATGTAATATGTCCCACAAATAAAAAAAGATAAGACAGTGACTAGTTTATACATAGCGATATTTTATGAAGGTGTAGAAATGTGATTCTTCATCAGTACACTTAAATCTCATTTTTGTTGAGGGTAACAAATTTTACAGCATTTAGACTGAATTCAATTATAAAACGTTTTTTGGATTTCATTCTCCTTCACAAGGGAATGCAATTTCGATGTGGAACTCTCTTATTCTGGTACTGCATTATATCATATTTAACTTCTTTTTCTTGTATGACATACTGATTTGAACACCACATGAAAGTGTCAAGTCCAACAAATGATACTCATCATCATGACATTCTTGACAACTGGTAACTCACAATAGCAATGTTCATTTTAAGGGATTAGTACTGTTTTTTTTCCCTTTAATTAAACTAATCACGCATTTGTCACTTAGACTAATGTTGTAACACATTGTGAGAGAGAAAGTGTCATCGACAAAGTATACTAAGGTTATAGATGAAGAGACGTAAAAGTATAGTAAGGTTATAGCATTGCCACCCTTCATATCCAGCAGGAGAAGAGGTCAATATGAAGGGATAACTTAAGCAAAAAAATGCTCAACTGTTTGTTTTCTTGTTTCTTCATTTCGAAAATATGGCTTGTATTATGTTATGCTTTTCTATGCCCATGTACGGCCTATAATAAGATCTCACACACAGCATGACATTCCTCAAAACTATGCACAGAATGGCTAAAAAGCAAGTCATTGCAAAATAGTCTGCATAGCAAACCATATGTCGATACGAGAGAGAATCAAACTGAAATTTTTTATACAAAAAAATGTATCCATTGGACCATCTAAGCGTGGTTCAGATTCAGTTTGTGTGCGTTAAATAAAAAACCTAGGCAACAATACCATGAAGGATACAACAGAGCAACTAAAAGAAAATAACGAGGTAAAAGTCAAGTGGTCCTAATGAGATTGCAAGCGAAAGCAGATGTGTCAAACATTACCAGACCCATCACCAATCAGCCACATGCGCAGAGTCAGATATATTAGGATTATCGTTCCCATAATCGATCTGGAGAGGAAAAGATAATTCTAGTTAGTTACACGCGACCAGAGTAATGGTGAACAAAACCTAGAATTTGTGTTAAAAAATATTTACTTCAAGAAGAATGAAGAACAATAAACAAAAAGCTTCAAGGACGCGACCAGAGTAATGGTGAACAAAACCTAGAATTTGTGTTAAAAAATATTTACTTCAAGAAGAATGAAGAACAATAAACAAAAAGCTTCAAGGAGGTCATGTAGGTGAAGTAAACTTCTCAGTTTCTCTCACTATCATGCACTCTTACAGACTTGAGAATGCACCACTTTTTCCTATAAACAAGAGTACCATAAATCTGGAATTGTTGCACTTGAAGCCTCATTTTAACATGTAAAACATCTACCTTAATTATCAGAACAGGTCTATCATGGTGCTTCACTAAGTCAAAGCCGCCTCCACCCCACATCTCCCCTCCACGAGGCACAACAACGACAAGTACAATAAAATCAACAAGTATTAAGTTGAATAGTATGTGTTGCACCTATAAAATAATGGCAGAAGCTATAATTTCACATTGGACATTGTACTAGGCGTTTATAGGTATCCTATCCAATTTATTTTTATTTTGATTAGTTAATTGTATTTATCACCGAAAAAGTAAAGAAAAACTAGCAGACAGCAGTGTATTAGGGTTTCCAATGACTTGTACAAAAAAATATAAATAGACAATCTGTGATTCCAACATGTGGGTAGTTATCAACCTCTGCATTTCCTTCACAGCAGCAGTTCTACATTTACAACGCCGCAAACTACGACATAAGCATACCCAAGTTGTTTATACAAATTTATATCATGTTTTCATGACATCATGCATTTCATGCTTTATACTTAAACCTTGAAGACTAGTCATTTGCTTCTTGTACTTTGACATCAACTTATGAAATTTAATATTGTAAGAATTATTAGAACAAGTAATCCAACTTGATTAAAATGAGATCGTTCAATAACTAAAATGTGATGTGGTTTGACTTACAAGACAGAGAACAGAAGTACTACTCTCCTTGAATTGAAGGAGGCAGATCGCTTGTATTTCCTTGATCTGTTAGTAAGTGCATCATAAACTCCCTCGGTCAAAAACTTCTCTGTTACATAATACGGAAAATACTTGTTAGCAAGTGAATCTCATAGTACACAAGGCATATGATACTAAAATATGAAAAGTCTTTGTTTCCATATTCCAAAACGGAAAAAGAACTGAGGAAAAATGAAAGGAATGTGAAAGGGTATCATCTCTTAAAACTTCCAGTGCTGATGACTAATCCAATAAACTGCATGGTCTACTTGCACAAATTTTTTCCTTTAGAGACCTCAAGGATGAAGATTGAAAAGAATGTGTAACCACTAGTTTCCCTCTTGGATGTAACATGCTTCTGATTTATGCCAAACTCAGAGTCTCAAATTTGGATGGCGTCAATGCTTCTGATTTATGCCAAGACTCAAGCCAAAAGTTTGGGAACCAAATTAAATCTGAGATGGATAAGTTCCAAACGTTCATATCATAGATAATGCAAAGTGGTACTGTTAGAAATTTGTAAAGCTAATTTGTCATTTCAATGGCTTGCCTCCCTTTAAACTTAGAGCATATGTGGGAACTGTTTATAGACGGTTTAGATTATAAATAGATAGTATTAAGCAGTGGATAAGTGGGGACTACTTGTGGGTCCCTCAAAATGCATGGAAACAAAGTGGCTTGAGTGCTTATAAATAATTTATAAACATGAGCCAAACATAGGCTTAATGAGCTAAAAACTTTGAAATTGAATAATAATAATAAAATAAAATAATTGTTTCATGTCATAGCTTGCATTATTAAGGGAAAGGTGCAAATATCATGAAATCATTGCAACAGATTAAGATCCAGGATTGCAATACAATAATTCACGAAAAGAGCTGAAGTCAGAATGGATGTGTAATCAATAGCTACCTCTTGAAGTGAACTTGGGTAACTCAGAGCTATGGTTCATTAGAAGCTGCATGAATTTCCTTCCTAAGCTAATCTCTCTCTGCAATGTTCTCTGCAAAACAGCTCATTGTCACTTTGAAATACCAAATGAAAGAACCACAATAGAATGATTGAAGAACAACAATAGAACAATGCACCAGTGAGACAGAAAATGGCTCTGATTCTTCCCGAAGTATTTTATATGGATTCCTAACAATTGAAGCCTGAGTAGTGTTGCAGAACTTACTCCAAAGGAATCATTAGTCTTCAGGAGCTCAACAGATTCATCATTGAGATTAGTATTTTCTGACTTTCCTTTCTCAATATCAACATCTAAAATACAGGGGGAATGGTTGTTTTCTTTATCCATCTTTAGGTTAGCATTTTCCAAATTTGACTCTGTAGTCAAGCACACGTCACTTTTCATCATATTAAAAGCTTCCATATGCCTGACAACATTTATTTGTGAGTCATTCTCTGGTTTGGCGGTTCCTCCATCAGGCAACACCAATACACTATCATCGCTTTGGCACTGAAGAAAAAAGAATTTACTCTGTTACTTTTTCACTGGAATACAGATTATGGAATAATCAAACAATAGAAAGCAGAAGGGCAAAAATGTAAACCAAAATTGCAAAAGCAAAATAAGTCAAAACTCCATAATTAGCCACAAGACAAAAGAGCAACGAAATCACAGATAAGGTAAGGGAATACCGAAGACAATAAGGGAAACTGATTGCAATGAACAAAAAACAACATTGTGGTAACCTATTTTACAACTTGAAAGGAATTGATCCTTGCACACAAAATTTCTTACACGGAAGCACTCTTGTGCTTTATATTGAATGAAATGATTGCCTAGAGTTCATTTGCAAAATTCAGAGCTCAATTTTGTCCAAGCTTTAATATGAGCTAAACATTATGGATAACCAATAAAGAATGATATTTTTTATAATTCATCACATGCATGAAAATGTCATGGTTCCCATTGCAAGACATGGGACTTGAATCCTACATCGAAAGTACGGGCTTTCGGTGTGTGGTTTATATAGATGTTGGCTATCCAACTTCAATAGCTAGTTTTTGAAGTATGATTCTTTTATCAATAGTATCAGAGTAAGCACCACGTCTCTCAGTTGCAATGAGCGGCATGAATGGTGACTTCGACATAGCAGTGTTTATTCGGAACTAGTCATGGGCTGGTGTAAAGCAATCTGACATGGGCGCAGGGATCGCGGAGCACAGTGGATTATCATGGTTCTTATTGCAAGGTATGGGACTTGAATCCCACATCAAAAGTATGGGCTTTTGGTGTGTGGTTTGTATAGATTTGGATTCTCCAACTCCAACATATAGCTTTTGAGGTATGGTTTCAGTTGTGTGATGGTGACTGGACCTCTAGATAGATGGGCCCGACTCGTGTGGAATAACTTCAGAAAACAAGGAAAAGGTCAGTTTGGTTGCATGTGTGCATTTCAGCAGACTTCTTATTTTTCATGTGTCTCCCTCCAACTGACCATAACCCATCGTAAGGACAATCAAACTTGTAGCAGGGCCAGGGATTAACCTGTGAAACTATTAGTATTGAAAAACCACATCTAGTGCATCCCTATTATGTAAATTTTATTTGCCATATCCTCAGCATAAAGAAATAAACTTACAAGTCAACATACCGTGGTCACTAAAGTGAAGCAAATCAAGACTTAATTATACCAAAGACTCCCATATATCCCAAAAGCTATGATATATCAAACAATATTTTAGTTGGCATACTTTCATGCCTTTCATCTTGAACAAGATCTCACTTAATCTCCCACAAAATAGAAGACTTCAAGGAGTAGAAGTCTCAACCATACCAAAGACTCCCCTATATAAAGTACATGCTCAGGTCCAAAAAGCTATTATCTATCGGTTATTTTCCTTCACGTACTATTGTTCCTTCCATCTTGAACAAAATATCACTTAGGCATGATGGGGAATGGGAAGGTCCCTTCCCGTTTATGTAGGTTCTGGTCAGCAGCTTCAGAAGAAGAATCGTGAGACGAAGTGAAAGATTGGAGTACTTCGATAAGCTATTACTAACCAATATCCACAATAAAGAAAAGTTTGAAACATGAATTCAATTGCTAATGCCTAATAAGATTAAAGTGTGTTGCTTAGACACGTGTTTCGTCAACTCTGTGTTCAAAATTTTCGGAGAAGTTTTGGTTTAGATTCATTGACAAATGCTGAAATGATTGAAGAATAAATTTTTAAACAACCAAACATCTCATAACGACATGTTTTTAGAGGCAATTAAGGAAAACCTTAAATATCAGTTTGTATTAGAGGAGAAATTAGGTTTCTGCTCTATGTTACTATTCATTAATTTATTAGAGAAAATTTGCTGGAGAGGGATGGCCACTCTTGATAACATTTTTACGAATAGCCTATTAAAATTCTATAAATTTCCATCTATCTTTTAAAACTCGACCATTGAGTCGAGTTGGTCAATTTGAATGCACCTTTACAATAAAAATAGTGAAAACAGATTATGACCATTTTTATTAAGCTTAAATAAGACATTTGACCTTCATATAAGGCATCTTGGGGAAAAAAAAAACGTAATTATTTTTTACTTTAACCATCAGAGGCTAGTTTGAAAATTTGCACCATTAATTATTAGTTTTCCCAAACCTACAGTAAAAAGAACTACACAAAAAGCACATCAAATCATGGATTTAGAAATGCGAATCTAATAAAATCTGATAACGAAACATAGAGCACAAACAACATAGAATGCAGAACTGTAGCTCATTAACTACCTCTTTTGTAGCAAAATATTTTATTCTATATTATGAATGTGCTATCAAAATTTTCGCCAGAGTAGACAATCGTCGCAATTCTTCCACGAAATTTCACATTTGCGAAATTCAAAAATAAATTAATCCGGAAGCCATTCGGTCAAATTCAAAATTACCTCCTGTTTCCCAAGAACAGGTTACATTATTCTAATTCAAAATGAAATGCTGAACCAAATTCCTTCCTCTATTTGAATGTTACCGCTATTTTGGTCAACGGATAAATATAGGGTAAAAAGTTACAGAACAACAACTCAATTCAGAAAACACAGATTAATAATAACAAATATCCAATCTAAAGAGTAATTAAAAGATTGAAATTGAATCACAGAGTTGAACTTCATAAAACAGCAAATATGAATTGAAAAAACATTAAAATGACTGAAATACCATTGCCGATGAATAATAAAAAATCTCACCTCGTCACCGGAACTAACCGCCATTGTCGAAACAACGAGCAAAGAGAAAAACGAGATTTCACGTTTCAATTTTTCTCTGCTGCATTTCTGATTTCGTAATTACGGTGATGCTCTATGAGCCTATGTCCATCAGTGCATGTGCGGCTTTGTACGTAATATTTGAGCGTGCGAGGGTTCGTTTGAAATGTGGTTCACGTGCGAGCGTGCGAGGCTGACTTCATCGGCGCGGAATGCGAGAATGAGCAGCAATTGCCAGGGAAGCTCTAGATCATGACATTACGACAAACATTTTTTTGGCCTTTTCGTTTGACGGTTTTGCCCTTCCAGATGCGATTCTAATTACTAGTACTACACCACTATTGTATATTTTATTTTTGGGTTGTGCTATGTGTATATTATGGTACACATAATTGTATCCATAATGGACACGTGTGTTCTCCCTATTTGGGGGGTGCATGGCCCACCGACATCCCCTACAATAGGGGGGACACACGTAGTCCCCCAATAGGGGGACACACGTGTCCATTATGGACACGACTATGTGTACCATAATGTACACATAGTATTTTTCTTTATTTTATTGCTCTTTTCTCTAATTTATTATTACTGTCAGGATTTTAAAATTAGAGCGAAGGGATGGCTACAGGACATTGATATGGTTTGTTGGAATGAAGCATCCGTGGGGCTCCATTAAAATTAGTTTTTAGAAAAAAAAATAAATTAAATAGTGATTTTTAAAAAAATATGTAATTAAAAAATAAAGAAAAGTTTTGAATTTATATAAGTGTGATTGAAAAGAGAAAAGACGAATTAAAATTAAAATGAAGTCCAAATAGGGGCTATGGATATGTTAAGCATATTTTTTTTATATTACTTTTATTTCTTGTAGAAGAGATTTATGAGAAATTCACTTTAAATCAGTTTATTTATTTATTTTTATAAAATTTTCTAATCAGATAATAATTTTTTATAAAATTATTCAAATAGTTTCTTAGTCTCATACACAATTTTGGCCTTTTTGAAAATCATGCCATAAAAAAGAATTATCGACGGAGCATGAGCATAATATAGGCATAGTCATAGAAGAAAAAAGACGCATAACTATATTAGCCTATCTTTGGTTTATGTTCATAAACATTCAACCGGTGTTTACTTTTTATTCACACACTTATTATTATATTTTATAAATAAAATCGTTTATAAACACTTTTTCAAATATGTTTTTACTGGAATTCTTCAATGTTTGGAGGACAACATAGAAATAATAGTGGTCAAGGATTAGAGTGAAATTGTGATCAAATGGAAAGCTAAATAAATTTACATCACATTTTCAATAAAGTGCATGAAAGGTTCATAATTTTTATTCATTGTCATATTTATATTTCAAACTTTTTCACGGTATTTTTATTATCAAATTAACACAAGTTCCTAATGACGGTGTGTCATAAAAAATTCATTGACTTATTTTTTCCTCATATTTTTAAATAAGTTGAAAAAACAAATTAAGATTAAATATTTGTCTCTTATTCTAAAGCATATTAAGTATGTTTTTGGATGAAAATTATGAATAAGAACATAATTTACTAGTTAATGAAAGATTAAAGAAGAGAATATGATGAACAAAAAAGTTAATGATATAAATATAATAATAAATAAAGATTAAAAATCTTTAATATAATTAAAATATGACATATTTATTAAAGAATTGCAAATATAACCTTCCCAAATGAAAATATGAAAATTAAGTTATAAATAAAAAGAGCAATGTAAATGAGGAAGAAACTTGGTATGCATACCATACAACACGTCCCCACATGGCGTCCAAGCATTATGACATTTGTTGTACATCCACCTAATCATCTAATGAACAGATGAAAATCTGCAAATTACATGATGTCTCCCTCAATAACTCAATAAGCCTTAAAAACCTTGTTCATAGGATTAAAATTTAGATTTTAGTTTAATTTAAAGTAAGCAATTAATTTTAAATATATATTTCATGAATCTCATAATTTCTCAACCACACATTTCATCAATTTTTATCAATTTTACAAAAATCTAATTTTAATCCCATCAAATAGGAGCTAAATATTTATTAAATTTTGAAAGTTTTGGAGAAGAATAAACAACTCCTTTATTATTATTATTATTATTATTATTATTATTATTATTATTATTATTATTTCACGCACATTACCAGAGAATTACAGATGATTAAATAGTCTAAGAGTGCCTAAGATTCAGCCACAATTATCTAAACCATTCAAGATAATTACACGAAAACAAATCCAATATAAACTAAGCATAAAATTAGGAATTGAATCAATCTATCTTAATCAGCAAATTTAAATACCAAATCCTAGTTAAAAGATAACAATCCTAACTAACAGATAACTCTTTGTTTCTCTACGCTCACCCTCAAGTTGGAGCATAGATATCTATCATATCCAACTTGCTCATGTGGAATTCAAAATGTGATCTTTGGAGTCCCTTTGTAGGATGCCAGCTGTGTGATCTGAAGCTGGAACGAATGGCCAGCAAATAGCACCTGCTTCAAGCTTCTCCTTTATGAAATGTCTATCAATTTCCACATGTTTTGTCATATCATCTTGCAATGGATTGTGTGCAATGCTAATTTCAGCTTTGTTGTCACAATAGAGTTTTATTGGCAATGTAGTAGGTCTTCTTAACTCCTTAAGCATACGTTTCAGCCACAACACTCACAAATCCCGTGTGACATAGCTCGAAACTTAGCTTTTGCACTGCTCCTTGCAACAACACTTTGCTTCTTACTCCTTCAAATAACAAGATTGCCCCCAACAAGTTGTGACTCAGGTGCAGGTTTTTTCAAATACCTTGAGGTAGGGCGTCTATCTATAGTGGATCCAGCCCAATCCGCATTAGTATAGACTTCTACTCCTCTCTGCTCATGTTTCCTGAAGAATAATCCTTTCCCTGGAGTACTCTTTAGGTACCTCAAGAACTTGTGTACAGCTTCAATGTGTTCTTCAAAAGGAGAATGCATAAATGGACTTACCATATTTACTGCGGAGGCTATATCAGGTCTTGTATGGGACAAATAAATAAGTTAGTCAACCAGTCTTTGATATTGTACAGTATCAACATGAGTTTTCTTTCCACTGCCTCTAAGCTTCAAATTTGGCTCTATTTGTGCTTCAGAGGGTCTGCAACCACTCATTCTTGTTTCTTTTGGGAGGTCGAGTATATACTTCCTCTAGGAGAATTCCTTGCTTTGACCGAGCAACTTCCATGCCAAGAAAGGACTTTAATGCTCCAAGATCTTTGATCTCGAATTCAGCAGCTAGACACCTTTCAAGTCTCTCCATTTATACTAAATCTTCTGTTAAGGATTATATCATCCACATACACAATTAGGATTGCAACTTTCCCTTCTGAGAATTTCACAAACAATGTATGATCCGTCTGTCCTTGAGTGTAGCCATGCCTCTTAATAGATTGGGTGAATTTTTCAAACCATGCTCTAGATGATTGTTTGAGAACATACAATGATTTTCTTAGCTTACACACTCGTGTGCCAAATTTTTTATCAAATCCCGGAAGAGGCTCCATGTATACTTCTTCTTCCAGTTGACCATTTAGAATGCATTTTTTACATCCAGTTGCTGAAGCAGCCAATCTAAATTCACAGCAATGGAAATCAAAACTTGTACTGAACTGGTGCGAATGTCGCAGAGTAGTCAATGCCATAGGTATGAATAAACCCCTTTGCTACCAACCTCGCTTATATCGTTCTAGAGTGCCATCTACCTTATACTTGATTGTAAATACCCACTTACAGCCCACAATTATCTTCCTTCCTGGTAAATCTACAATATCCGAAGTCTCATTCTTGTCCAGAGCCCTCATTTCCTCCAGAATTGCTTTCCTTCATTTAGGAACAATTAAAGAATCCTGCACGGTTCTAGGAATTTCTATGGTAGAAAGTTAAGTTGTGAAAACGCGAAATAAATGTGATAGTTTTTCATAAGACACAAAATTGGACATGGGATGTTAAATACATGAGCGAACACCTTTCCTAAAAGCAATTGGAATGTTCAACAACTCAACAGATTTAGAAGTAGGTATAAGAGATGATTGACCTGAAATTTTCCTTCAGGTTAGGCTCATGGCAATGCTTCAGAGAAGTATCCTCTTTTCTTTGAAAATTTTTCTTTCCTGCATAGACACAAAGCCCATTTTCTTTTTCACTTGGTTTTGCACACTTCTCTTTTTCTAGTTGATTCAGAATGGTATCGAGGCAGATTTTTCATAAGTTCCACTATTTAATGTTTCTGAATCCAAATTGCTTTATGAAGGATAATCTACAGGTAACTGTCCTTGAACAAAACCCAAATCTGACCTTGCAATGGTTTGGACATAACTAGAATCTTGTCCCCCAACAAGTTCTGGCTCAGGTGCAGGTTTTTTCTACACACATGTGTGTGCATTTGTGTTCAAAACAAGCTTGGAATTGGTACTATTAGTTTCTGTGCTTCCTGAGGTAGGAGATATTGTTGGAAATGAAACAAGATCTATATGCTAAAAAAAATAAATAAATAAAGGGCGACATCTTTACTTTTACTTTCCCCCAGAAGATGATATTTCTCAAAATATTTTTGTGTTTCAAAAAAGTTCACATCCATGGTAACAAAAACTTTCCTTGAAACAAGATCAAATTGTATCCCTTTTGAGTTGGTGAATAATCAATAAAAACACATTTTTGGCCCGTGGATCAAACTTTCCACGATTGTGATTGTGAGTGTGGACAAAGGTTGTGCATCCAAAGATTTTTAATAGGATAGTATTGACTAGCTGTGATGCTGGAAAACATTTATTGAAAACATCTATCGGTGTTTGAAATTTTAAAACTCCTGAAGGCATCTCATTAATTAAAAAAGTTGATGTAAGTACAACTGCTTCCCATAAATGATTTGGTACATTAGTTGTAAGTAGTAATGCTCTACCAATTTCCAACAGATGTCTATTTTTCCTTTCCGTCACTCTATTTTGTTGTGGAGTGTCAACACAGGAGTTTTGATGCACAATTCCATGTTCAGAAAAATATTTTCCCAAATTTTTATTAAAGTATTCTTTCCCATTATCACTTCGAAAAATTCTATGTGAACTTGGAAGTGGTGCCGCTTCAGAGAAGTGGTGCCTCTGCAAGGAAAGTTGGAGTTACTTTCTGAAAAGTTCATGAATACGGATGGGTGCAAAACCATTAATACATCAAAGTAAATTGTGTGGAATATATTGAGATAGAATGTTCACGTGTATGATATCGTCGGTAATATTATAAGGGATAACTGGTTCAAAACTAAAGCTACTTGAAACCTCGATGTTACTTTACAATGTTAGCACTAATGTAAGGTTTAAATCAAAAGATACCTTATCTTATGTGTGACATCGTTTATAATTCTAAGATGAGTTGTAATATTTGAACAAGTGGGATATCGTTATATATAATGTGTTGTTCAAATATTTTAAGGGAGAATTGATCAAATATGGATAAAAAAAAGAGAATAAAAATAAGGAATATGAAAAAATCGAAAATTGGGCAATATAGGCAAAATCGTTTGCCTATGCGACCGCATAGGCCATTTGGATTAAGGGAGAATTGATCAAATATGATTGAAAAAAAGGAGAATAAAAATAAGGAATATGGAAAAATCGAAAATTGGGCAATATGGGCAATATAGGCAAAATCGTTTGCCTATGCGACCGCATAGGCCATTTGGCCATGTAGTCGCATGGCCCTCGTCATGGACTTGAAGTCCTTGACTTGGCTCCTCTATGCGACCGTATAGAGGTACTCTATGCTGTCGCATAGAGTATTCATCTGACCGTTAGATAGATTTTTCAAATATTGTTTTGGCACATTTTCATCTTTTTCTCCATCTTTTTGTGAAAAGTTGGCACCTATATGAAAGTGTATGAAGGAATTCTATAAATAGGAATATAATTCATGGTTTATATAAGATTAATTCTCTTTTTATACTTTGAAATTCTCATCCCCAAACTCTTTCAATATTTATTTAGAATTATTTTATATTCTTTTTCTTTGATCCTTATTTTCGGGTTTCAAAAGTGCTATTTGCAACTCGATTCTTGACTTGAAATCCGCTAAAGATATTTGTGTGTTGGTCTTCTAGCATTCTCATTATCGAGAGGGCGCAAATAAAACTTTTAGGATAGTATTCTTTGCGATTCAAGTCTTTTTCATATCTTTTGTTTTTTGACATTGATTTGTATTTATACAAAAAAATTTCGAGTTTGTATTCGAGATTTGGTGAGACTTGGTTATCTACTTCGACAAAATATCTCAACACCAGTCCTGTATATGTTTTTCTTCAAATATGAAAAAGGCTTCGTGACAGCTTTTTCAACATTGTTTCTTTCTAGTTGATTCTGAATTTAGGCATGTTATTTTGATATATTGTCCCATTTAGGTGGTTCCCTCTTTCTTTTTGACTGTGAGGTGTTAAGACACTTTCGAAGAGATGTACATAATTGGAGGAAGAAGAAAGATGGAAAAACTGTTAAGGAGGCTAATGAAACGCTCAAGGTAGGCGCCAAATGATGTTGCCCTGCTTATGATTTTTCATTTTACTGGGAAAAAACATAAAAAAGTTTCTTTCGAAGTGATGACCTTTCTAACTATATCACATAAAACTTTTTAAAAAAATAAAACCTAAATCAGATATAAGAAGTCATTCTTCTTATAAACTATGTTGATGCTTCTATAATAATATATCTGGAAGCATGTATCTTTTCAGGTTGGAAGTATTGATGTATTACGTTGCTACTATGCCCATGGAGAAGAGGACCAAGATTTTCAAAGGCGCAGCTATTGGATGCTTGAAGAGTAAGTCTGGTTTTATTAAGTTTCATAACGTGAAAAAAATTTTAACTATCAATTTGTGATGATCGGATAAAAAACACACAACAAATCGAGTAGTTCTTCTACTTTCCATTCTCAAGCTTTTCTGATCTTGATATTTCAGACAGTAGGACTGTGAACATCCAATGATTTGAAAAGTTTTCTTGTCCAACTTTCTAAAGCTGTTCGGTTCAATTAGTTTGATAATTTTCTGCCATTTACTGAATTGTTGATATGTTGAACAATGTAAGCGTTAATTGTAGGAAATTTTTTAATTCTCTGTAGTGAATTTTTTTTCCAAATAAATGTCCATAGCCACTAGTCTTCTTTTCTTTGTCTTGTGGGTGGACTTAAATTAACAGTTGATCTACCATTTATTATTGTTTATTAATATTGAAATTTTTATTTTACTTTCGTTTCCTCATTTCAAGAATTCTTTTTATTTTTGTTGTTTTCCAATTTAATGATCCCTAGTCAATTATTTTGTTTTGTGTATGACTTATATAAATGAGGTCATATCTAGATTATCAGTAACTCTGATGTACTGTCAACTGCACTGATATATTTTTCTCTTCAGATTGATTGTAGTCGTAGATTGATTTAGATTAGCTCTTATTCTACACTAATTGACTTTAGAGCCAAAACTAAATCTAGCAACATCGTCTCAGTAGGTTGAATCATTATGATAGTTGAACAACCTTTACTGTAGAAATTGCAGAGGGACACTGTTAAAGGACTCTTGGATCTCTATGATATAGTACAATATCTTAGTGTTTTATAACCACTTTTGGCTTCCAGAGTTTCAGTAAAAAACATAGGTGTAAATTTTCGGAAGGTTTTATTTGGTATTAGTTCATAATTGTTGTTCCTTGTGGTCATTATGTCACTATGAGAGCAGGCTGTTTAGATTATTTTTGTTGCTCTAGATCTTCGTGCTGTTTCTACTAGATTGCAATAGCACAATCTTGTAGTTCACTGGAGGAGAATTTAATTAGTGGAGGGAAACTATCCCCATGTTTGACACATATTCTTTCAAAACTCATTTTCAACCACATATTTTTCAATAAAATAATATTTTTCATTACATCAATAGTTTTTCTTTACTTTTTAATTACATATTTCTCATCATATTACTATTTAAAATACATTATGTCTTGCGTCAGGGATTGTCGATCATGTATGTGCATTTTCTCACCTACACTTATGTTAAATTTGTCAGGCAACTCGATGTACTAAAATACTAAAATTGCTTCGTCCACTTGATTAGGATGATGTAGAAAGTGGCCTTATGGGATCACAGTACTTGGGTTCAGTTTTTCATCCCCTGTACTTATTTTGCATCTTATTTGGAGGAGTCTGATTTCTTTTAATTGCTGTGATTTAGGACAATTGAGGTTAGAGTTTGAAGAAGAATTGGACCAAAAATTGGTAAAAATAGCTATTTCGAATAAACGAGCAAAACTTTTTGCACCAATGTCAGATTTTCTACTATAAATGCTCAAATTTGCAATTTAAGGAGAGTTACAGGGTTGTCAAAGTTTTAGCGTTATTTTTTTTATAGATGTCTATTTTGGTCTTTTTGCTTCAATTATGGTTTCCAAAGATTATTTAAAGGCTCTTATGTTTCTGAATATATCATAAAATTATTGGAGGCTATTATTTTCTTTTGAGTTACAATTATTTCTCGTTGGGTTTGCGTTTGTAAACCTAAAATTTTTGTTCTGCGTCAAGAGGTATCAGAGCTCTAAAAGACGTTTATGAAAATATATTATAATAGAAAATTCTGACATCGGTGCAAAAAGTTATGCTCGTTTTTTTGGAACAGCTCTTTTCGCCAATTTTCGATCCAATTCTTCTTCAAACTCTAAAGCCAATTGTCCTGCATCAAGCTGATTTTTGCTTCATGGGGTTGTCTCACATAGTTCTTGTTCACTACCGGGATGTAAAGGAAATGGTCCTTGATCGACGAAACTTGCGAATGCACGATATCATAGACAAGTAATATAATGATAAATAAGTATCGTCCCACATAGATTGTGTACTTAATCTAGCGTTAACTAACTCTAATCGAATAACCAACTTTTGATTGTGAATTTATACTAATCATCTAACTAAATTAAATAACTATTCTAATGAGCAACTACGAATGCTTTTTGTAAGATTAGGTTAAACATGCACTAAGACTTCGAATTTCCCTTATTAATCCATTTAATACCATTCAATACCATGACACATATAATCATTCTTGTTGATAAATTTTCGTAGTTCATTTAAT
>CAIGRB010133880.1:83978-100341 GCA_903798255.1 Fraxinus quadrangulata
AAGAATAAATATATATTGAGCTTCAAAGAATTAAAATTGATAGTAGCATTACAAAGTTACAAGAATTCATTTTTAGTTTATAAGACATCACCCGGACTCTTGAGATGGGAAGAAAAAGAGGACGAATCACGAATTATTGAATCTCTTCAATAGTTCTTGATTGATCTCTAGCTGCACCTTCGTCTTCTTTGCTCAAAAAACAAGATGGAATCTTCAAAGGATTGAGTTCTTATATCTTGCTTCTTGAATTCTCCCTCAAGAACAGTTATTTTGCATCTTGTATTGTATGATGTGAGAAGTATCTTGCAATGTTGAATGCTGTTGTGTACTTAAAAGAGGTTGAAATTTGGTCAAAATCCATGTCTTAGGTGGTTGCCATGAGGAGTTTTAATCAAAGAAGGAAATTGTCCCCGTCTGCCGGATTAATGCCATGAGATAGCAACTTGAAGTGGGTTGCGATTGCAACATCCAGCTGCTTTGACATCTGCTTCCAGCAAATAACCCCTTGCGATTGCAAGGGGTGTGATTGCAAGGAGTGATCTTTTTTTGTTCTGCAATTTGGTCCCCATCTTTTCTTCTAATTTCATCTCAAGTCCTTTTCTCTTGCAAGTTCAGCCTTTCATCTTTTAATTTCATCCAATTGACTCCGCATGGACTTCAATCTCCATTCCTCGGTTAGAATCAACTTTTGGATATTTTCAATTTAGTCCCCGAACTTTGAAATTCTTCATTTGTCGTCATTCTTTGGCCGATTATCACTTCTTTTAATTAAAGGCCATCCAAACCTGAATATATCCTGCAACAATCTATATCTCACCAAATTAAGTAGCAATCCAATCAATTTGACTTTCAAATATTCAATTTTGATGGCCTAGATATGTATAGAAATTACACCTATCAGTCCTTTATGCCTTGTGAGATCACAACAGCTGTATTAGCACATCTTATCAAAAAATGTTGATCTTTATGTAATCACCTCTTGGCTTCAAGTGTAAGAAAGTTGATATATGCTCAAAATCTCTAATTATGTGAAAATCTTATAATCTGGGGATTCTGTTATTTAAACAATACTTACAATGAACTATAATTTGGTTTTGCGAAGGCATTCCTGGCATTGACTTGAATCTAGGTCTTCATGTACATTTCTTTCTCTAAATACTAGTATATG
Organism: Fraxinus quadrangulata; assembly: GCA_903798255.1. NCBI lineage: Eukaryota > Viridiplantae > Streptophyta > Magnoliopsida > Lamiales > Oleaceae > Fraxinus > Fraxinus quadrangulata. The sequence continues at coordinate 85,147 of CAIGRB010133880.1, forward strand.
GCATCCTTGGTATTTTTGGGGCAGCTGCAATGTTTATAAACTTCCTGAAATATATGTTTCCTTTCAGGCAAACAGAACAAATTTCAATCGTTATAAGGAGTCTGAAGTTATTCCTGATTCCCAAAAACCAAGAGAAAATATACACAACTCCGAGGTTGACAGTTCTGTATTTTCAGAAATCCGACCGAATAGCTATGAAGGAACCTTGCAAGTTATGGATTCTGCTAGCCTCGACCATGCTCATGCTTCTGCGTTTAAAATTGCTGAAGCAGGTTTTCTTGCTGTGCATTTCTCACTTTTTCACTATACAGTATTACAATCCATAAAGTTGCATTGAAGTTTTCACTTTTCTTTTTTGTTTTCTGTAATTAAAATACTCTCAAAAATCATTTATATTCATAGTCATTGCTAAAAAGAATTGTATCTGCAGCGTATTGTCACCAACAAAGTCCAGGATTCTAGTCTTCTGACAATGTACTGCAATCCGTGTTACAGACGACAAGAGATGGTTCAATTCCTTATTGTGATATCCCTATATCAGGTAATGTGTCGTCGTCCATTTTTCCGGCTGCAGCATTAACCATTAGATGATTTCACTTTCATGCTTAGTTGGACCATTTCTGTAGCCATATCATTTTTTACCCTTTAGTTCAAATTTTTGGACATTAGTGGATATCGACCTTAAGGCCAAAAATGTATTTATGTAGCTGACTTCAAGTTTGTTGGGATTGCGGCTTAGCTATAACTTGAAAAAACATAAAAAGGGAGTAATTAAATTTTATTACCACATGAGCTTGCATATCAGAAATAAAATATTAATACTAAAGAATGTACCATAAAGGCATCTATTAGACTGTGATGTTAAAGTTAGAAATTCATCCAATTTTGGACGACGGAATATTTACTTTTCTACTTTTACATAGTTGAATATTATCCAAATGATTATATATTGACAATGATTCATTATTTCTGCAGAAGGACAATTCTCAGCTATTACTGGTGCAAATTTTGAATAAATTACACAAAGAGAAAAAAATAAAAACTCCATGGATGATGGTTTGACATATGAACTCCACTGCGACCATGATTTCTGACCTCGGGAAAATGTTATGGATAGCAGTACCGATGGCATCAATTTTCAGCCACTGTTTTCTTCGGACTAAAGTTCGGTTGGTATGATGCTTGGACAGGAAAATGAATTGCTGGGGCAAGTTGTTTCTGGTGCCATTGGTAAAAGGCAAGCTTTTGGAAGCCATTCCAATGGCTTAGGAGAGTGGCAGGTACAGATCGACATCACTGTTACATTTTCCTGCACCATAACTGATAGCATAGCGGTAGATGCCAACATTATAGGTTGAATGTGCCACGTTAGGCTCTATCCACTGGCTTTTCCTCGATCCTCTTTGACATGGTACAAGTAGATGTTTGCTATTGGAACTTGAGAATGGACCTCGGAGTTCTATAAGTGCATGGGTAGGATGGGTTTTCTTAACAGATGGAAAACGATTTTAATAGGTTTAAATTGTTTAAGATGGTTCCATAGTATGGTAGCTTTTATATGGTCTTTAGAAGTTAAAACTCATATTTAAACACCTATTCGCTTGTCCCTGAAAAAAGTAGTTGAAAGCACTAGATCAGAAGGATGGATTCTTACTATGGTAATCTAGTTTTTTGAAGTGGCCTCAGCAATTCTTGCCTTAGCCATCCGAAGTTTTTCAATCTAGTTCATGTAGCTTTTTAATCGTAAAATTTGGTTCTTTTGAGTTTATGATTAATTGCAGCTAGAAATACTAGTAGTTCTCCATGTCAATAAAAAATGCAGTGATATATATCATGTTGTAACGTTGAGCTTCTACGCTACATCTTATGCACATAAAGTTCAAAATGGTTTCTTCTCTTTTTTCTCCGGACTTTGAAATTAATCAGACTTCTGAATGTGATTTTGTATGTGTATCGAAGTGGCACATGGATCAGAATGTTAATAATGAGGAGCTGTACGACCCCATGTGGTGTAGCTTTCAACATCCACATAGTGCGCCACCTATGCATAGTGATCATCAAAAGCAGCGTAAGTTTGCTGAACTAGGAGTTCTCTAAGATCAGAGTCCTGTGTCAACCTAAATGTAGATGACAACGCCAATTATCCAGCCTTGAGAAAACATTGCTTAGATACGTTTCATAGATCAGCTGTGAAAAAGCTCGGTAGCTTTGACCGTCAGATGAGGAATGAACTTGGAGATGTTACTGAGTCATAAATGCAACCTGGTTCTGGGCACTCCTGGGAGACAGTTGGATTTGAAGCTGGAGGTGATGATTCTGGTATTTCTACTCTAGTGCCATTGGACAACTATATTCTAGGCCCCTCTCTCTCCCAAGACCAGCTCTTTAGCATAGATGAATTCTCCCCGAACTGGGCATACGCTGGGTCAGAAATTAAGGTTAATTAATCAAATACTCTAGTATAAGGCTGAAACAGTTGCTTATATGTATCAGCTCTTACTGCAGTTTTACTTCACAAAATAATGAAGATATTATATCCTTTCTCATGTTTCATTTTCAGGTGGTTATTATGGGAAAATTCTTAAGGAGTCTTGAAGAGGTGGAGAAGTATAAATGGGCTTGCATGTTTGGTGAACTGGAAGTTCCAGCAGAGATATAGTAGATGGCGTTCTTTGCTGCCGCATACATTCACAAAAGACTGGAAGGGTTCCATTCTCTTTGACATGTTCTAACAGGCTAGCATGCAGTGAAGTACAAGAATTTGAATTCCGAACTACAGCTGTTCAAGAAGTAGATATTGCAGATGCAGGAAGCGTAATCTCTGGTGAAACGGTTCTTCATATGAGATTTGGGAAATTATTTTCTCTTGGATCTATCCAAACTTCTGTCGAGAAGGGGGCAGCAGAAAATGATATATTCAATAAAATCAGTCCATTGCTGAAAGATAACATTGAGCCGGAACAAATGTTAAATCTCACTACGCTGGATGAATTTTCCGCGGACAGGGTAAAAGACCAGCTATTGCAAAAGCTTTAAAAGGCGAAGTTATATTACTGGCTTCTCCAGAAGGTTGCTGAAGGTGGGAAAGGGATATATTAGATGAGGGTGGTCAAGGTGTTCTGCATTTTGTAGCAGCTTTGGGATACAACCGGGCTATACAACCCACAATAAGTGTCAATTTACAGGATGCAAATGGATGGACTGCACTTCACTGGGCAGCATATTATGGCAGGTAGGAGTCATGGAATTTTACTTTAATGATGTTTTACGTTGGGTTCCTTTCTCCCATAACTCATTTCTTCTCTTTTGACATGTGTGCTTATTTTACATCAATATGTTGTGTTTTTTATGTGCGTGCTTGCAAAATAGATACCATAATGTATAAATGTTTCAGAGGCTACATTGTTCATATTTAGCATGTGTAAAACATGTGCTCTGGTTTTTCTGTCTGCTAATTGTAATTATTAGAAATTATGTAAATAGTTGAGGTCATTTTAGTCATTTTAGTTCATTTCCTTCTTTATATATACTGTACATTCTTCATGGTTTGAGTAAGAAATTCAGACAACCAATTTTGTCGCCAATTGTGCTTCTTCTTGAGCTTTCTCCCTTCTCTATTTTTACATGGTATCAGAGAATTGAAGCTTGCTGCGATGGAGTCTCAAGCATCTTCAGTTGGAGAATTGATAGGAGAAGAAGCTAATTCAATTAACAGTCGATCGATTACAGATCCGAACAATCCATACTACATGCACTATGGTGATAACACAGGTATGCAACTTATATCTGTTGTGCTTGCAGATGATAACTATGCGACATGGAGTTGCGTTGTTGTTATGGCTCTCAGCATGAAAAACAAAGAAGGATTTATTGATGGAAAGATCACGGAGCCTGAGTCTGATGATCCATTACATAGCGCCTCGAGAAGATGCAACCACGTGGTGTCTTCGTGGCTTATCAATTCCATTCCAAAGGAGCTATATCCTAGTGTGATGCACAAGGATTCAGTTAGAGAGAGATGGATTGAGCTGAAGGATCGTTATAGCCAGGGTAATGGACCTCGAATTTAAGAGTTGAAGAAGTAGATTTCTACTATTTCACAGGAGAACAATTCAGTTAACTCTTACTTCAATCGATTTAAAGGATTGTGGGAGGAACTGGATAATTACAGGCTTAACATTAGTAGATCTGATTATAAGCAGGAAGATCAAGTTATCCAATTCCTAATGGGCTTATATGAACATTACTCTGGAGTAAGGAGTCGGATCTTGTTAAGGGATCATCTTCCACCTTTAAATAAGGTGTTTGCATTGATTTTGCAAAATGAGAGGCAAAAAGAGGTTATCACAAAACAGCAACAGAGTTTTGAGACGTCTGCCTTTGCCAATAATATTGGACAAGGATCTAATGGAAGTCAAATGATTATTAGATTCATTCAAAATTAAAGAAAGGATAAGCCTATTTGCAATCACTGTGGTATGACTGGACATAATAAGGCAAAATGTTTCAAAATTGTTGGATATCCTCCTGGACATCGATTTGCTAGAGGTAGAAATATTGTAGCCAATGCTGTTGGACAATCTTCTAATAGTTGTTCACAAACTATGGTTAAGTCTTTTTCAAACCTCACCATCATTCCAGATCAGTGTAAACAAGTTCTGGCAATGCTGATGCCTCAATTGAAAGGGCAAATAACTAATATTCCTCGAGTGCAAAACTCAGTCACAACCTCAGGATACATCAAAACCTAGCTATTATGTACGAGATGCTTTTGCATTTTCAGTTAATTACCTTCGTTCTAGCATTAAAATTGGTGCAGCAAAATGGATTATGGATACTCGTGCTTCAGAACATATGGTATGTTCTACTTGGCATTTAACTTCTATATCTCATAAAGTTAAAGATGTTGTTAGATTGCCTAATGATGAAACTGTTGAGGCTGCACATGTTGGTGAAGTCAGATTATCTGATACATTGGTTTTCACTGGAGTGTTAGTGGTGCCTTGTTTCACATTCAATTTGATTTCAGTCAGCAAATTGACTCTCAGACATAATTATTTTTTGATATTTTTGCATCAATATTGCTTTGTCCAGGATCTTTTGACGTGGAAGACGATTGGAATGGGCAAACTTGAAGATGGACTGTATGCTTTTCAAATTCCTGCTCAGAAAATTCATGACAAACTTTCATTTAGTTGTGAAAAAATTGAAACTCAAAATACTGATATCTCTAAAAATAGCTTTCTGTTTTACCTAGTTCCATTCGCAATTCTAATCTTAGATCAAAGTGTAATAAGTTTAGACAATTTTCTTGTAATTCCATAAGTGATATCAATATGAATTCTGACATTGATCTATGACATTGTCATATGGGACACCTTCCTATCTCAAAGCTATCTGTGTTGCATAATTTAGTTCCTGCTATCAATTTCAATAAGCACTTACATTGTACTGTATGTCCTATAGCCAAACAGCTGAGATTATCTTTCCCAAGAAATGAAAATAGAGCCCTTAAAAGGTTTGATATTATCCATTACGACATATGGGACCTTACTCTGTTCCTTCATTGGATGGCTCTAGATTTTTCTTAACCATTGTTAATGATCATACTAGAATGACTTGGACCTACTTAATGAGGGATAAGTCTCAAACCTGGCCTATAATTCATTCCTTTTATCAAATAAATCTTACTCATTTTGATTGCTAAATAAAGATTCTCAGATTTGACAATGGATCTAAATTTCATATGAATGACTTCTTTCAATCTAATGGCATTATCTATCAATTGAGTTGTGTTGAAACACCTCAGCAAAACGGGGTTGTAGAGAGAAAGCATCAGCATCTTTTAAATGTTGCCAGAGCCATCAAATTCCAGGCAAACTTACCTCATAAATTATGGGGAGGAAAGAGGAGGGGGGGGGGAGAGCTATTCTTGCTGTTACATATTTAATAAACAGAACTCCTACCATGATTTTTACAAATAAGACGCCTTATGAGATGCTTTATCAAACAACACCATCATATTCACACCTCAAGGTTTTTGGATGCCTCTGCTATGCTTCAAATATCAAAAGAAACCGTACCAAATTCGATCATAGAGCCATTCTTTGCATCTTTCTTGGCTATCCTTATGGCATGAAAGCCTTCAAGTTATATAGTCTGCTAAATCATACAGTTTTTGCTTCAAGGATGTTAAATTTCATGAGACTATATTTCAATTCCATCATCCTACATTCCTTGCTTCATTATCACATTTTGATATCTCTTTGCTCTCTAATTCATCCCTTTTTCCAGTACAGAGTGATGATTCTTCATCATTTGATGTGTTGATTCAAAATTCTGATAATATCAATTCTATTGATATTGACTCTCCTATCAATTTCACTCCAAATCCCTCTGATTCCTCTCAAATAGATAGTCATAACTCTACTTCTTTACCCATTCTCACTCCTGTGGTTCCTATAGTTCCTATCAGACAATCAAATCGACCTAAAAGAGCTCTAGCCTATCTTCAAGATTATCACTGTAGCCTTGCATCTGAAGTGCCTACTTTCCAATCTAACTCCATGGAAAAAGATCACTAGGCTGGTAAACAGTATCCTATTGCTGAATTTTTGGATTATAGCAGGTTATCACCTGCTCATATAAGGTATTCACTTGCCTTATCAACTATATCTGAGCCTAGAGCATATGAAGAGGTTGCTCAATGTCCAGAATGGTGTAAGACTATGGAGGCTGAATATCAGGCTTTGGTGTCTAATAACACGTGGACAGCAACTCCTTTACCTGCACATAAAAAACCTGTAGCCTGCAAGTGGGTTTTAAAGGTCAAACTCAACTCTGATGGGACTGAGGAAAGAAAGAAGGTCAGGCTTGTTGCTAAAGGATTTATGCAACAAGCTAGACTCGACTATGAAGAGACTTTCTCACCTGTTGCTAAGCTAGTAACTGTGAAGACTTTACTGGCAGTGGCTACTCATAAGTGTTGGCACCTTCATCAATTGGACATAAACAATGCTTTCCTTCATGGTGAACTCGATGAGGAGGTTTACATGTGGATGCCTAAGGGGTATGAGCAGCAAGTGGAGTGTGGTGAACAACTTGTCTGCAGATTGAACAAGTCCATTTATGGACTTAAACATGCATATAGACAATGGAACACCAAGCTCATTTCACACATCATTTTCCGGGGTTTATACGGTCAAAATTTGACTACTCTTTGTTTAACAAACAAGAAAATGGATCCTTTACTGCCTTACTCATTTATGTGGATGATATCATCATAGGAGGCAATAATATGTCATATTGAACAATTTAAGAGAGAGTTGAATGAGCAATTCAAACTGAAAGACTTGGGGGTTAAGAAGTTTTTTCTGGGGCTAGAAATAGCAAGATCAGCAAAAGGAATATCAGTTAATCAAAGAAAGTATACTCTGAATATATTATCTAATGCAGGGTACCTTGGGGCAAAACCTTCAAAATTTCCTTTGCCACAAAATTTAAAACTCAGTAAAGACCAGGGAGAACTCATTGAGGATGCTAGAATGTATAGGAGATTGATAGGAAGGATCTTATACCAGACTATAATGAGATCGGATCTATCATATGTTGTACAAGTACTCAGCCAGTTTCTTCAATCACCAAGGCAACCACATTTGGAGGCTGCTCACCATGTTATTCGATATCTGAAGGGAACACTAGCATAGGGGTTGATGTTTGAAAGTAAATCAAACATGATTCTTAAAGGGTTTTGCGATGCTAACTGGGCAGTATGCTCAGACATTAGGAGATCTATAACTGGATACCGTGTTTTCCAATTCATTGGTGTCTTGGAGATAAAAAAAAAATAGCCTACTATCTCTAGATCATCAGAAAGGCAAAGTACAGATCTATGGATGCGGCTGTATGTGAGTTAAGTTGGTTGAAAAATGTACTTGATGATCTTGGTATCAAACACGACAGAGATGTCTTATTATTTTGCTAGTAAATCTGCAATCGACATTACCAGCAACCCGATTTTCGATGAGAGAACCAAACATATAGAAATCGATTGTCACATTGTGAGAGACAATGTTCAAGTTGGAGAAGTCAAAATCCTTCATGTTCCATCCCATGATCAGTTGGCAGATGTTTTGACAAAGGCATTGGGATGAGTTCATTTCAAGCATTTGATAGATAAGATGGAAATTCTAAATGTTCATCTCCCATCTTAATGGGGAATATTAGAAATTATGTAAATAGTTGAGATCATTTTAGATCATTTCCTTCTTTATATATACTGTACATTCTTCACGATTTGAGTAAGAAATTGAGACAACCAATTTTCTCGCCAATTGTGCTTTTTCTTCAGCTTTCTCCCTTCTTTATTTTTACTGTAATCCTTGATATTATAAGTCCACTTATATATGTTGACAAATCTTATATCTGTATTTTGCTCCAACAATTGCAATTTTAAAGAGTGCATGGTAGCTTTCATCATCTCCATAGGTGCAGCTCCTGGAGCATTGACAGATCCCATCCCCAAATGTCTTTTTGGAAGAACTCCTGATGACTTAGCATCCTGCAATGGACATAAAGGAATTTCTGGTTATCTTGCAGAGTCTGCCCTAAGTTACCACCTTTTTTCACTTAAGCTGAAGAATTCAAATGAGGGTGATAATGAAGAAAAAGTTGTAGAAACATTATCTGAGCACACTGCAACTTTAGTTGGTTATGATGGCTTGCCCCATGGATTGCCATTAAAACATTCATTGGCTGCTGTTCGTAATGCAACTCAAGCTGTAGCTCGCATTCATCAAATCTTCAGAGTACAGTCATTTCAGAAAAAGCGAACAAAAGAGTATGGGGACAGTGAATTTGGAATGTCGATGAGCGTGTGCTTTCACTTCCATCTGTGAAAGGCAAGAAAACTGGGCGACATGATGAAACAATGCATTCTGCTACAATATCAATACAAAATAAATTTTGCAATTGGAAAGGCAAATGTTGAAATAAGATATTTCAATCCATAAAAATTCCATACCCAGTCACTCTCCTTTGCGGACTTTCCAAAAGAGAACCCCGGCCAATCCATCTTGGATTTGCTCTGTCGGAGTCTTCCTCCAACACCCTTTCTGAAGTCGTCGGTGCTGATACAATTTCAAATCTGTCCAGGCTTTGCATCTCCATCTTCCCTGCTTCAACATGGTAGTTCCAGTTGGGTACATTTGTCCCGATTCCATCAGATTGCAGTGGAGTTTTAGAATAAATAGCTGGTTCCAGCAAAGTGAATGCAATCCTATTTTCCTCTATTTTTTACCATGTTCCCATCATGACTCCTCCAAGACTAAATTCCTTTGATGCCCCCAATACTCATGCCTTGTTTGAGGTGTTCCATTGGCGTCTTTATGCTCGGTAAGCACCGCATCGTAGATTTCAATTCCTTCATTGTTTCATGGCACTGATTTCTCTCCCCAACAGTCACTGTTCGTGTGGGAGAGCTCTTAGTCGTCTTCCACTCTTCTGCTCTCAATCTAGGTTTGAAGAGTTTTGGGCCTCCAAGCTCAGCTTTCCATGGTTTATCTTGGTGGTTCGAGCCACCATTACATGCGCCAACCTCATCCAATTTTGGGAAAATTTCAGAAGTTCTGGTGCATTTCAGCTCCTTGATGTGGATATCCTCTTCCAACGATCTGTTCATTACTGCTTTAGGAAGGGTCACTGATGTCATAGATTTCTGAATCGCCTCCATTTTTTTCGATTCAAGTGTAATTGCCCCAATTTCATCGCCGCAGGACCCTTTTCTACCTCCCATATTTTGATAATCTAGTATAGCTCCTTTATTATTGCTGCCATGTCCCTCTGAATATTGGGTTTCATTACCTCCTCCCTTCGCTTTATGAAATCCTGAGAAGGTCGAAATCTGTCAAGCATCAACCCTTTCAATTCTCTCCAAGTTTGCACAGGTTGTTGTTGATCTACCTTCTGAAACCAACCCCATGTTTGCCAGCCAAAATAGGATGTGGCAGCCTTGATTTTCTCCGCCTCCGACATCTGATTTCTGGATAAGTCTTCTATGCCTCCGACACCTACCAATATGTATCTTCTCCATAGAAGATTGATATGTCCATGCGGCCTTGTGCATCCAATCCTGACTCTTTTTCCATTTCTTTGCTGAATTTTGTTGCCATTCTCCCTAGAATCGAGTGCTCTGATACCAATTGATACAATTGTCATAACCCCTTGGATAGAACTTACCCTCAAAAGCTAGTTGTTAAGGGGAGGGTGCCCAAACGATTATAAACCCCACATTTTCCTCTCATACTTCCGATGTGGGATCAGGTTCCATAAACCCCCAATGGAAATCATGACAAACCACCGAGCTTTCGACTCGACGTCCACATCGAGCAGGTGCCTATACACCCTAAGTGGTAACCGAGACCTGAAGACATGGTGCCTGCTCTGATACCAATTGATAGGATCCTGGCTAATTTGGTTGATAAAGTGCAAATTATGGCTGATGGTGAGAATTAGTTGCTGCTCATGCTACTGGAAAGGAATAGCTAGAGTGTTATTCACTAAGTTATAGGATAGAACACTGAAATTGTAAGGTGATTGAAAGATAAAATTTACTGGAATTGTATATTGTAAAATAGAAGAATTGGATTGATATTAACTGGAATGAAAGGCATGAAATTAAAACATAATCCAGGGCATTCGAGAGGCCTTGATCTCTCCCAATTGGTTCAACAAATACTCAATATTTGCATATCTTACTCCTCTTACTTTTATTCTATTTATAGACCCTTGTAACAGATTTTGCTCTCTAACAAACTAATCATTGAACCTTCTAGAATGACAAATGTCGTGGCAGCACCATGTGAACTGAATTGGGATCTTATCACACTTATTGCAGGTAATAACATGCAAGTAACAGAACCTAAGAAGGATGACTATGATTTCTTAAAAGAAGGTAGAAAGTAAACAGAGGAAAGATTGCAGAAGGCACTGATTCAGTACCCAGATGCTCGAGATCGGTACTGTGGATTGCTCGATATTGTCTTAGAAATGAAGGTAGGCCTATTCATAGTGTATTTTTGGTATCTCGTGTCAAGGCTGTGAAGTCAGTATCCCACAACCCAAGACTTATCTAGTGGGTATCAGGTGAACCACTTAGCTCAATGCTGGGTAACTGATGCCTTATACTCTTAAGTACGACCCATAATCATGCAATGAAAAGGTTGCCAACAAGAGGGTTTCTTGTTCAATAGTTATCTTATGATCTCTGAATAATTGTGATATTTATCGTCATGTTTAGAGAATAGAATGTCTCCGACTCTCCACATGATCACTTTAACTTAATGACCAACAATTTTGCTAAAATCGAATATTATTGCTTCTCGTTGATGGAACTTGTGTAAAATTTGATTTGATCTTCTTGATTTTCCCTGAAGGCCAAGTGTGATGGGGTCTTGAAGAATCCAGATGTCGATTTTGATGATCTAATCAACCTTGAAGCTTTGTTGGAGGATGACACTTTCATGCCTACTGTAACTTAAATTTCCTTATATCATCATATACTATGTAAATTTCCGTAAGTTGCGAAGTATTTTTTTTCTTTGAAATGATCTTTCATCTAGCATGTTAGGAATTGAAGATGAGGTATGGGTCGATATGAAGAATAGATCGTACAAATAGAACAAGATTAAAAGAAAGCAAATAAGAAGAAGAGAATAGGCAAAGTAACAGAATACTTAAAAAACAAGATTAAAAGAAAGTAAGTAAAAAAAAAGAATAGACAGATGAATCGAATACTTTATAACAACCAATGGAAAGAAAATTACAATTCAACAACTAAAATGTTCTAATAAACTGAATGAAGAGTCTACTGAAGAACCGTCCAAAACCTTTAAACAAGGAAACTAGGTCCAAAATCGTATAAAATCCGAAAAATATGGAAAAAGATTGCGGTTCGCTCGAGCGACAAGCGGGCGACGGGCTGTCGCCCAACGACAAGCGGCGATTGGGTTTCTACTCCAATGCTGCTCCTCTTGCTCGAAAGTTAGTTGAGCGACTATCCAGCGTCGTCAATCCGTCTTTTTTCCTTTTTGGACCATATTTTGATATCTTCAAGCACAATACTTCAAAACGCGAAATCCTAAACCCAATTTGGACTGAATTTGGATCACAAAATCGAAAAATCTCCATCTTAACACAAATTTCGGTGCAACGAATGAAGCTCCAGAATTTCTCCACTTGAAAAAATTAAGTCCGACTGCAGGGAAACATATTGAGCTCTTCAACTTGAACCAAACCTCTCAAACACTAGTCTTCCACCATATCAAAACACAGATACATATGAACTCAACCCCCGGGTTCCCAAAATTTACAATGGATTCAAAATTTACCAAACAGGGTCGAAATACACCCTGTAGCAGAATTACCACAAAATGCTTTAACTGAAAGCCCCTGGCTAGACTCGTCACCTTCAACAACTCTAAAAGCATGCACACCCAGATCAGCATCCTCGCACCTATCTCCAATGAATCTTTCCCTAGCCGTTGAATGTAATGGAACTGGAGACTGAGGTGGTAAAGTGAAATTACCCATATCCCCCAAACTTGAAAGAGTAGTATTCTTCAAAATATTTCCAGATCCAACTCTCACCGGTACTGTACCAAACTATGTATCCACCACGATACCAAACCTGTGCTGATGTTCGTTCACTGATTCTACCCAACCTTGCAAGATGTATAACTGAGACTTTCTCCACCCCTTCAATACAGTATGGACACCCTTCCTAACATTCAAGACTCCACTTGCACCAGAGAAGGTACTCAGTGAGATAATGTTCTTCTTCAAGTCTGGAACATGTCGAACCTCACCAAGTGTTCTTATTGTTTCCATCCACCAACTTCAATCAAACTCTCCTAATACTAGCTAGTCGACAAGATTCGTTGTTTCCCATGACAACAGCACCTTGCGTTACCGTTTCATATGATTCAAACAAATTCCGATTGGGACTCATATGAAATGCACAAGTTGTATCCAAAATCCACTCATCGTCAGACTTGGATTCCATGTCAGAAATAGTTAGAAGATCTCCATCATTTACAAAGTTCTCTGCGATGTCAGATTCACCTGAAGTTTTTGATTACCTTCTACATTTTGTAACTGAATTACCCTTACCATGCAGCTTTTCGCAATCCCTCTTGATGTATCCCTTTTTCTTGCAATAAAAACAGACCCTATTGCTGAAATCCACCCTCGAATTACTTCTTCGCCGATCACCACAAACTACAAGAGCTTCATTACCTCTGGAACCAGCTCCAACTAGATGTTTCAACTTCTCATTTGAGAACAAAGCATCATATGCTTCTTCAATGGTGAGTATGTCACGACTTTATAGAATCGTGTTCCTAAACGACGAAAATGAACTAGGCAGCGAGCATAACAGGATTAAGGTCAAGTCCTCTTCATCATCTTTTATCTATAACGTCTCGAGATCAGCGACAATCTTTGTAAACACGGCCAGATGATCTTTCAGTGATCCACCTTCTACTATGTGATGAGAATAAAGTCCCTGCTACAGATACAATTTGCTGGTCAAATTTTTGGTCATGCATAATTGCTCCAGTTTCAGCTACAATGCAACTGCTGTCTTCTCATTCAAGACATCCCAAAGAATTTTGTTAGATAGATAAAGATGAATCTGTGAAAGTATCTTTCGATCCTTCTGTTGCTCCTCCCCTGTTGTCCAAGTTCTGGACATTTTATCAAATCTCAACAAAACATCATCTAAATCTATCTGCGACAATATAACTCTCATCTTCATTTGCCACAACAAAAATCTTGTACTGTGATCCAACAGCGGAATATCATACTTCATGGTAGCCATCGATAACAAAAACCTCGAACGAATCAAATTCTTGCTCTGCGGAACCACTGAACCTTAGCTCTGATACTACTTGTTAGGAATATGAGGAGGTGTTATGGCGCAATATAAAGTATGGATCTTACAAACAAGAACAAGATTAAAAGAAAGCAAGTAAGAAGAAGAGAATAGGCAGATGAAGCGAATACTTTATAACAACCAATGAAGAGAAAATTACAATTTAGCAACTAAAAGGTCTAATAAACTGAATGAAGAGCTTAATATTTATAGGAGAACCGTCCAAAACCCTAAAACATTGAAATTAGGTCAAAAATCGAGAAAAATCCGAAAAATATGAAAAACGATTACGGCTGCTCGAGCGACAGGCGGGCGACGGGCTATCGCTCCAATATTGCTCCTCTAGCTCGAAAGTGAGTCGAGTGACTGACCAGCGCTGTCAATCCGTCTTTTTTTCTTCTTAGACCATNGAACCGTCCAAAACCCTAAAACATTGAAATTAGGTCAAAAATCGAGAAAAATCCGAAAAATATGAAAAACGATTACGGCTGCTCGAGCGACAGGCGGGCGACGGGCTATCGCTCCAATATTGCTCCTCTAGCTCGAAAGTGAGTCGAGTGACTGACCAGCGCTGTCAATCCGTCTTTTTTTCTTCTTAGACCATATTTTGACATTTTCAAGCCCAATACTTCAAAACGTGAAACCCTAGACCCAATTTGGATCGGATTTGGATCACAAAATCCAACATAGCATCCATCCTATTAATTGGTTTTGGCAAATCATCTTTTATTCTTAGTGTTAGGACAGTTATGATTGCTCCTGGGGGTGAAGCCTTGGGTGACTTAGTTGGTGCTCTCTGCCACATGATCCAAACTGAAGGATTCTTTTCTCTCTAAAAGGGCTTAGTTCCTTCAATCATTAGCATGTTAACTTCTGATGCTGTTTCCTATGGAGTTTATGATATGCTAAAATCAGCATATCTGCATTCACCAGAAGGAAGAAACGGCTTTAACGAGGTGGCCGATTAAATGCTTTGCAACAACTTGAGTTGGGTCCTACCAGAACTTCACTATATGGGGCGATTGCTGGTGCATGTTCTGAAGCTGCTACATATCCATTTGAGCTTGTGAGAAGGAAGCTTCAGATGCAAGTTCGGGCAACTAAGATGAGCACATTGCAAACTTGTGTCAAGATTGGGGAGCGAGGTGGCATTCCTGCACTGTATGCTGGATTATTCCCGAGTTTATTACAGGTAAATGAAGAGCTTTTTTGCCGATTTCCCATACATTTTAAGCTTTTACTATGTGTTGAGATTTGGGTTCCAA
>CAIGRB010133906.1:0-27260 GCA_903798255.1 Fraxinus quadrangulata
GAAGACGATTGGCAGTGCTAAGGACAGTGAAGGACTCTACTACTTTGACAAGGCTGATGTAAGTAACCAGTGTCAATTTAAAATTTGTGATTTTGCGTCTGTTCTTAGAGATAGTGAAATTATGTTATGGCATTTTAGAATGAGTCACCCGAGCTTCTAATACTTAAAACGTGTATTCCCTTCTATTTTCATGAATACAATGCAAGTTCATTTTCAATGTGAAATCTGTGAGTTGGCAAAACATCAACGAACGTCGTTTCCAAAATCCATATACAAACCATCAAAACCATTCACAACAATTCACAGTGATGTATGGGGCCCCCCACGAGTCCCAAATCGTACCCACACAAAATAGTTTGTTACTTTTATTGATGACCACACTCGAATTTGTTGGGTCTACCTACTAAAAGATAAATATGATGTCCACTCCGTGTTCATCAACTTCCATTCCATGATCCAAACGCAATTCCAAACACATATTCAAATTTTACATACTGATAGAAGTACAGAATACTTTAATACCATCACGGGTAATTTTCTTCAGACACATGGAATAATCCATCACAGCTCCTGTATCGACACTCCTCAACAAAATGAGATTGCTGAACCCAAAAATAGACATCTTCTAGAAGTTGCTCATGCCTTAATGTTTACTATGAACATGCCTAAGATGTTTTGGGGGACGCTATCCTTACATCCGCATATTTAATCAATCGAATGCCTAGTCGAGTCCTAAACTTTGAGACACCACTCCAAAAACTTCAGAACTATTTCCCAACGTCTCGACTCAGCTCTAATATATCCCTAAGAGTGTTTGGGTGCACTGCATTCGTTCATATTCACTCTCATCACAGAAGTAAACTTGATCCACGGGCTATTAAATGCGTCTTGATTGGATACTCTCCTATACAAAAAGTCTACAAATGCTATGATCCTTCCACGAAAACGACCTTTGTAAGTCTTGACGTTACTTTCTTCGAAAACACTCCTTCAACAACATCTCTCTTCAGGGGGAGACCTTACATGAAGATCGTTTCTTTGACTTCAGCCTCTCCCCTCCTGACCTTATCCCACCATCTAAACCTAGTATGCCATTAATAGAAGGGAACTTAATTCTAGGGGGAGATGCAGGAAAACAAAATGATAAGGAGATAATGGTTTATTCAAGAAAACCAAAATCAAAGAACATAGAGGATCTCACCTATAAAGCACCAAGAGAGTCGTGTACTCTCTACCCTATTTCAAAATTTATGTCATATAATGCTTTAAATACAAGATTTTGTGCCTTTACTACTCACCTTGACAGTACAGTGATCCCAAGAACTAATCAGGAAGCCTTGGAAATTCCAAAATGGAGAGAAGCAGTATTGGAAGAAATGCGAGCATTAGAAAAAATGAAACTTGGGAAGTACTGGATTTACCAAAAGGGAAGAAACCTGTTGAATGCAAATGGGTCTTCAATTTGAAATACAAAGGATTCACACAAACGGTATTGACTATACAGAAACATTTGCGCCAGTGGAAAAACTAAATACAATTTGAGTCCTTCTATCATTAGCAGCGAATTTGGATTGGCCACTTCAGCAACTAGATATTAAGAATGCATTCTTAAATGGAAAGTTAGATGAAGAAGTACTCTTGACACTACCATTAGGATTTTGCAGGGTAAATGAAAAAAATCGGGTATGCAAACTGAAAAAGTCCTTATATGGACTCAAGCAATCACCAAGAGCATGGTTTAACAGATTTGCGAAAGTATTGAAAATTCAGGGATATCGTCAAGGACAATCAGATCACACCATGTTTCTTCGACCATTTGAAAATGGTACTAAAGTTATTCTAATCGTATATGTCGATGACATTATTCTGACAGGTGATAATATAGTTGAAATGGAAAGACTAAAGAAGAGCCTTACCACAGAATTTGAAGTAAAGGATTTGGGACCACTGCGATACTTCTTGAGAATGGAAGTGGCCAGATCTCGAAAAGGCACCAGTGTATCACAGCAAAAATATGTACTTGATCTTCTAACCGAAACCGGCATGCTTGGATGCAAACCAAGTGATACACCAGTGGATGTGGGAAAGAAAGTTGAAGATGGTGGAAAGTACGTAGAAATTGATAGATATCAAAGACTAGTTGGAAAACTAATCTATCTATCACATACCAGACCTGACATTGCATTTGCAATTAGCATGGTAAGTCAACTTATGCATTCTCCGAAGGAAAGTCACCTAGAAGCAGTCTATAAAATACTCAGATATCTCAAGGGATCTGTAGAAAAGGGGCTACTCTTCAAAAGGAGTGAAAGGAAAGAAGTAGAAGTTTTCACAGATGCAGACTGGGCAGGTTCGATAGAAGATAGGAGGTCTACTACTGGTTATTGTACCTTTGTATTGGGAAATTTAGTAAAATGTAGTAGCCAGAAGTAGTGCAGAAGCCGAGTTCAGAGCTGCTACACAAAGAATATGAGAGGGATTGTGGTAGAGAAAGCTTTTGGAAGAACTACATGTAACTATAAAGTTGCCAATCAAACTCCACTGTGGTAATAAAACAGTAATCCATATTTCTCTTAATCCAGTTCAGTATGACCGAACTAAGCATGTAGATGTAGATAGACACTTTATTAAAGAAAAAGTTGAGGAATGAACTATTTGTGTAACTTGTGTCCCTACACAAGCACTGATTGCATATGTTTTCACCAAATGACTACCTAGACAGAAATTCGATGATTTCATTTTCAAGTTGGATATGATTAACATCTATGATCCAACTTGAGGGAGGAGTGACGAAATCCCCAATTGATTGAGGGAAGATTGATATTGATTCTAATTACCATAGAATATTAGGATTGTTAGAGATTTACGTTCCTTTTCTATGTATTCCTTTTGTAAGTGAGGAAAATTATAAAAAGATATTTTTCCTAGTCTCGTCTTCATCTTCTACAACTTTCTTTAAATATTCCAACATTCCTTCAGCAGTCTTGTATGGCCTTAGATTTAGGACAATTATAGGATCAACAAATACTAAAATCCATGTCATGACTCTAGCATCTTTCACTCTCCATTGAATGAATTTAGAGTCATTTGTAGGAGTTGAGTCACTTCCATCGCAAACCAAAAGAAGCAGAATTGTTGGTTGACATGATGCTTGTAACATAACAAATAGATATTACAAAGTTATGGTAATAAATTGACCCAATATATGAAGCCCAAATACCAAGTCCATGAAAGCAAAGCCCAACAATAGCTTACCAGAATTATGATAATAAACCGACCGAATGTGAGAAGCCCAAATATCAGTCCAAGACAGCAAAGCTCAATGGTAATTATAATAAATAGGCCAAATACAAGAAAGCACTATGTAGCGGAGAATCTCAAGCCCACAATACAATTACATGCTCACGATCTACGATTGAATTACTAAATGGAGAAGTCGAATGTGCCACGATTCCAACAACCACTAGATTGACCGATACCTACAAACAAAGCAACGTCAATTGCAACTTAAAATTGACGATTGCGCCATTGAAGGAAGATGTAAAAATTTGCTAACTAGATCCACGATGCAATAGAAGAAGCTGATGGTCACGGAAGAGAAAGTAGATGTCGTCGACAGCCAAGATCGACAGTCACAAAAAAGGTAATTGCCTTATACCCAAATAATTCTCAAAACCAAAACCCCCAAAAAATGCAAAACCAAAGGAAATCCAACGAATTTCTTGAACCCAAGAAAAACCCCATAAACTTAGAAACAAATTCTAAATTATATTTGTGGCTTTGATACCATATCAATTTGATTGATTTAGATTTTGAATGCCTCTCATTATGAGAGTTCCTCAAATTATATAGAGGCTCTTAACCCATTACATGCTAATTACAATGTTGATTTTTGACAATTATCCTCCATCTAAGCTAGTAAATTAGGAAGATTTATAACTTAACAAAATTGTCTATATGCTATACAATCATGCCATAAATAGGCTCCTTAATTATAGCAAAGTTATATCTTGTCCTGATTGACACCATGATCTGGGTATCACATAGCATACTTTGTTATCGATGGTGCATCGTGTTCTAACTTCCTGTCACCCTAATAGATTTCAAGGAATATTCTTGATATCTTGTAAGTATTCAAACTAGCTAGACTCAAGTAAACTTTCTAGCCACTTGTTGTGTTGTTGGCTTGTAGAAGCAACCAACATTCATAGTAGTTAAAGTTTGTAAATTCTTATTAGCTCGATTTTCAAACATATCCATCATTCACTCCAGATTCTGGACCAATGTTGGTTAAACAATCCTCCGGTCATCGTTGCGAGGATGCGTACCACTACCACCATAGGTAGCCTTCAGCAGCTAACAAACCTTGCTCTAATACCAATTTTGGTGCGGAATTGAAATTCTTGAAACAAGATAAACTTAAAAAAACTAGAAACTATGTCGGGAATAATTTTATTGTATTGATTTAATTGTTTATTGAAAAGTGCACAAAGCCTTTGTATTTGCAAAATTATTCCCTAATCTTACTAATATAAGGAAACTAAAATAAAATCCTAAAAGAAAATAAAACTAAAATCTTAATATAAAAGAAAGAAGAAATCATACTCTAATCAATAAAGATTAAAAATCCTATTCTAAAAACGAAAGAAAAAGAAATCCTATTCTGAATAACAAAGAAAAAGAAAAACTAATCCTATTTGGAATAGGATTATCCTACATCAGATATTTTTGCTCATAAATGCATGGAAAATGTGCATAAAATCAGTTTCATTGAACCTGCTTTAGCATATTGATGCAATTGCAATCTTCGAATTCTATATCAAACCTATTTCTTAAATAAAGGATACAAAAATGATAAAAGAATAGGAAACTGAAAAAAAAATAGTTGGGAACATGCAATTTTTTGAAGCAACTTGTGCACTAGAAACTGTTGTTACCCTTAGATAATCAATTGACAAAATGTTGTTCTAGAATGCTCATAAAACATGCAACTGGAAAATAATATCTAATTGTTTAAATACGAAACGTTGAGTAAACACTACAGGCTATTACCAAATTAGAACATGGCCTAACTAGATCAAAATTCTATCAACTATTTAAGTTTTATCCATTTGAAGCTCGTCCAGAATGCCAGCTCATAACCGAACAAATGTTTGAAATGCTAAGCAACCGAAAAATCAAACAGCGAAAGTAAGTTTTTTGAATGTCTGATACCCCTCAAAAGAGTAGAGGACAAAGTTACCTTGTCTGTGGCAGCAGCTTCATCATTAAGTTGCATGCTGGATACTTGGCTCTTTCCACCCATATCAAAATTTGTCTGCTAAAATGAGCAACAGAATGAAATTACGTTCATATTGTATGTAATAAAATATAATATATAACATGGTGGCCAATTTGAACCAAGCCCGCCCTTCAATTCTCTGGGAAAAGAATAAAAATGAACCATTAAGCTAAAATATACACATTAGTCCTTTGTACCTTTTCATCTGTCAATAGCTTACTTTTACCTCCAGAATGTTCAAAAGTATCTAAGCTTGCCTGTACATCCTGAGGAGCAGTTGTGATCTCGTTCAAATTTTGATAATCAGGAAGAAAGGACTGGATTGAATCTAAATATTCAGTCTCAAATCTCTCTGATGGGTTCCTGATTACTCCAAGTTCCAAATCAGAAGAATCCCCCGAAAAAATAGAAGCTCTCATGGTGCTGTTATTTACATCTTTGGAAGATGACCGCAGCTCATCTGCATTACCAATGGCTGGATCTCCAAAAATTGGGTCACTGTTGCTGCAAAATCACTTGCATTGATATTGAGCCAGATAGATACAGTCAGGAAAGACTGACATGTGTGAAATTAAACATCAATGGAGCACAAAATAAAAGGTTAACTTGAATTACGAGGAACAGTTTACCATCTAATCCATTGTAGCCTAGTTTTCTTTTTAGCAAATAGGTTGTGAAAAGGAATATAAGAGTAGGAAATTGGCACATGTATTCAACATGGCATTATCACAACTGAGCAGAACTTAACTTAGAATGCAGATCATGTGGAAAATTAATTGTTGGTCAAGTTTTGTTTTTTGGTCAGACATACTCCATAAGGTGCTGCTATTTCTATACATCATCTGCAAAGATGCAATTCATAAACTTCAAATTTTTGGCTAGAAATTAGTCCCAAGCACAATCAGTGAACAATGATATTGACCTGCTTGAGAATATTTTGATGGCATAAAAAATAAAAAATAAAAAGTACGAAGATAGATAAAAAGGGAAAAAGGACTAGGAAGCAATTGACAACAAAAATATATTTAATCATCAAAAGATACTTTCAAATCCCTTAAGCACATTTTGAACAGTTAACCTATACCAAAATCTTCACTTTATTGCCTCCTTAAGTGTTTGCTTATATTGCCTTTGCCCATTTTTATTAAACCAATAGCAGTAAGCTTGATCCTAGAACCATTAAGTGTGTTTTCTCAGGCCTTCTCAAACCCAGAAGGGTAAAAAATGCTCAGATCCACAAGTCCCGAAAATCTATATTACTATGGTTATCACCTTTCCCATAGACAAACTAATAGAGATCCTAATAGATTTTCAGGAAAAGATTTATCAGTCTGGATCGAGGATTAAGGTAATTTTCCATTTTGCTAATTTCAGAATTCGGTAGCTTTCCTTGTTTATGGAAGGGCTATCAATTAAAATGCAACAAATTTCCTTGTGCAAATCTTCTCTCATTGGTCACTTTTCTGTCTTTCTCTCTCTCTCTCTCCCCCACTTCTTCTCTCTTCTTCCCTCTATTCTTTTCTACATCTCTCCTTCGTTTACCTACTGTGCTGCTTCAATGGGTGTTAGAGCTCAGTTTGCTTCTCCAATCAAATCTCATAAAAAATTAAATTTCAATGTGTTATCAAGAAGACAAAGAGTACAAATTATAGAGTTTTTCGTCAAAAGAGACAAAAAGCTGCAACTCGTGTTTGTTGATTAGTTAAATCTGTTTATAGTTTGTTCATTCATCAAAGAAAAGTTGTTAGTGCCAGAGAAAAAAAAAAAGGTAAAAAAGATGTCTTACTTCTCTTTTGTTATTGTTATTTTTTGCCACAACATAAGAAGTGTTGTCACATTATTGTTTCATTACTGTTATTATCTGTTAGGAAGGAAGAAAGAAAGAAACAAAAACAATTTTAAAAAGGCTAAATCGGGTACCAAGGCATTTAAACTCTATGGCACTACGCGTAAACCTCAAGACAAACCAGTAATATAATTCAAAATAATTAAAATATGAAAATATGCTCATAATAAAACCTAAGCTTCATAAATGGCATTTAAGGTGTTAAATGAAAACCTCACTAGAGGTGTAAGCCTCAAAAGATTTTCCTAAACAATGAGTAAAATGACGAGAAAAAGAAAAAAGAGTTCAAAAGAGAGAGAAGAAAAAAGTCCAAAAAGTAAAAGGAGTTCAAAATAAGAGAATAAAGTAAAAAATGTGAAGTGAAATACGAGAGAGAGAGAGAGAGAGAGAGAGAGAGAGAGAGAGAGAAGTATGTGTCTGCAGGTTAATCTATTGCTGGCTCAAGGCCGAATTGCCACAAACAAGTGATTTCAAAGCAGTGTTGTCAAAGCTATACAATTGAAGTTCCAATGCAGTCAGAAAAGTTATTTGCCATACATTACCGATTCCCAGAACCTAGCTAAAAAAGATCAGAGACAGGAAAATTGCCTAAACATAAATACAACCCAAGTAACTGAAGTTAGACCCATCTACATAGCAGAATCCCAGAAAGCCATCAGCCAGCTCAAACAAAAGACATAAACCTCCAGTCCATTTACAAAATCCAAGCTTGATTTACTCATTTCTACCAATATGCCCATCATTATCACTTTTAATTCTAACCCAGCAATTCTCTTGCTCATAACCCAAAACACATAAGCTAATTAACCCAAGCCCAACTCACTAACAACAAAAGAAAACCAAGAAGCAACTCTTCATCCGGCCCACAGACCAGGGTAGTCCACCCTTATTGCCTAAGTTGTCGTGAATGACTCGCTGCTTGTCAATCATTTAACATCGCCATTATTGTTGGACTCCCATGATGCTACTATAGAAGTCAATACCATCAACTCCCTTCATAGTTGCCGAAAATGGACTGATGCGTTGCCGCAATCTCTGTTGCATAGCAACACAAGCTCAATCCCTTGTGTAGTTTCACTACATCACTGACACCAGCCACTTTATGCTTTCCATATCTGTGTCATCCACCATCTCCAACCGAAAAACTCTTCCGAAGCCTATATGTTGCGAATGGACTTCTCTTCAAGACTCTTTGTGACGACCTGAAATTTTTTTTAAAAAAAAATAAAAAAGAAATTATTTGTTCTATATGCTATATTTTTATATTTTGAAAGTTGTGGGGACTAAAGTGAAATATGTTTTATATTCCTATTATTTTTGGGTTAAATAATGAGATTTTGTTATAGCGAGATTTAGCATATCAATATTGGGCTTATTGGATAGATCATCTTAAATCATGAATTTTAGGCTTGAGAAAAAGTTATTTCAGATAAGTTAGGCATAAGATACTGATGTCCAAAGAAGTTATTTTTATTGGTAATTTCTTTAAAATTGGTTTATGATTTAAAATTTTCATGAGAGCCATTATTCGTGTAAGATAAGGGTTAACGGTTAATTTTAATCCTACATTGATTTGGATAAAGTTTAATGGTAATCCTAATTTGATTAAACACTACTTTTCATTCTTTCAATTCTTATATTAATATTCCAATTCAATGAAACCAATTAACAAATTGGTCCACGTGTGTATCCTATGTAGCCTTTTAACTCAAATTGATAATTATGGTTTGATAGTTAAACTTTACCTACATACTGAAACCTATTCTGTCCAATTTTAATGGATCACGACTCCTCTATTTCAATCGTTTCAAAACTCAAAACCATGCAAGAGGTCCCATTATTCACCACAAATTGAACGCGGTGGCAGAGAGATTTAGGAAAAGGATTTGGAACGTGAATTCATATTTCTTTCAAAAATTCATTTGATCTAACGATGTAAAATACTTTTCTGCAAGTGGTTTGTTTCCGTATACTTTTATATTCAGTAATTTATGCATGAATTGCCAGTAGACCTTTGGGTTCGACCTAACGAAATGTGATTTCTATTGGATTCTTTATAATGAACTTTGAAATCCTTCGGGAATTCAAAATACTACTGATGGGTATTTCACTTGGTCATCGATATACTACATAAGAAATGTGGTATGAAGTGTCTTTTATTGTTATATAATTATATATGAAAATGCACATATCTTACTAAGTATTTTTTTAAATACTCACTCTTACAATAATTTATAGAATACTTCGAGTCGATTGAAATTATGGCGGGATTGTGATGTGGACTACCAAAGAATTCTAAAAATGAAAAGCATTAAGTTTCTATCTTTCAGTTGATTAATTAGTTTTCATTTACGTTCAAGGATATATTTAATTGTTAGTTGATTATGTTTAAAGATACAATTTCCATGATTTAATTTAAATTTATGAACGTTCCAATTTATTATTATTATTATTATTATTATTATTATTATTATTAAAGATTCTCATTTTTATCGTTCCGTATTTACATTAAAGTGGATTTTAGGGTAACATTCTAAGGTTTATGAAAATTTGAGGTGTTACACTCTTACAGTTCTATTCCGACTCAGCATATTTCCCACAATTTCAATCTTAGTTAGGTTATATTACGTTAGTAACTTTTTCTATTATTCAAGTAGATAGCTTGTCAAAAATTGAAAAAGAATAAGGAAAAAGCGAAATAAAACATAACTACAAGTATATATAACAAAGAACAAAATAGAAACAAGAAATAATATATAAATTAAATGAAAAATGAAAGAACAATTGACATGCCCTCAACAAAATGGGATTGTTGAAAGGAAAATAAGCATTCACTTGATGTTGCCCATTACATTTACAAATCAAGTTCCAAATAATTTTTGGGAGAAGTGATCCTTACAGCATCGTACTTAATCAATGGCTTACCTAGTAAAATTTTAAGCATTCAAAGCCCTTTTGCTATTTTTTACACGAGAATATCCTCAAGCCAAACTCTTTAGGATTCTTCCTCTTAAAAATTATAAGTACGGAATTTGTTTATGTTCATACACAATTTAAAAGTATATTAGATCTTAAAACTATCAAGCATCTGTTTCTAGGATACCCAACAAACAAAAAGGTTAAAAGTGCGATGTCTGCTCGTCTTGAAAATTTAAGTTATGATGTTATTTTTTGACAACATATCTGTTGTCAACAAAATCTTTATTCAAATGGAAAGTCATTCTCAAGAAGATCATGTTTGGGACCCACTTTGAGTCATAATTTTCCAAATATATATATAAATTTCTCCCTTTGTTTTTCCTAAATGAGAACCCTTCAAATCTCTATGCCGATAATTGGAACTCAAACACATGGTGAGGAAACTCTACATCAACTAAGCTTTTAACTTTAACCTGAACACAAGCTCTTGACTTTATCCGAATATTGAAGAAATGGATTAAATAGGCAATAGGGATAACTCTTTTGCAAGGTTATAAAAGGTGTGAGACGTACAAGACGGTAAGGTTAAGCCTCATGCTAAGGCGTTTCCTGATTTTTAATGTTCTTTTAATTATTCTTAGACCATTAAATAAATAAAACAGTGCATAGCTTGAAAGTTAAAGTCTATTTAAGTCTATCACCTTAGTGCATTCAATTAAAATAAGTTAGCAACAACTAATCATAATAAATTTATAAGAACTTCAAACATACTTTTCTAAACTGAAAAAAGTCTAAAAATAAATTATAAATACTACAATTACTTAATAATTCTTAGAAGTAGACAAGTTAGATAGCACCATAGTCATAACTCTTGTCAAACTCTTTATCAGGCTTCAATTCAATCTCATCTAACTCATCTTCCATGTCATCAAATTCAAAATCATTTTCCCCGGGCTCCCTTATGCTACAAAATCACTTTTGTTAAAGTATGTGTTGTGAATCTTGAGTTTCTATTTTTTAATTTTCTATTTATAAGCTCTTCCTTCCATTTAATTAGTTTACTTAACCTTAAAAAAATTAAAAAATTGGACAAAATATAAAAAATGTAAAATATGCGTGCCTTTTGGCGCCTAGGCCCTACCTTGTCCCTCCTTTAGGCGTTCAACATAGAATTGAGCATCTTTTTTACGCCTTCCCATTATACAAGATTTTTCCTCAAGCCTAGACCTGCCTCCTTTTATAATAGTTCTCTCTGGAATTAGGCTCCATTCCTATTCCTGATTAGCAAAGTAACATTGATCTTCCAATTGTTCTTAGAAAAGGAACCTGAACTTCCACTCTTTCACTCCTATGATAGATTATCACATTCCTATAAAGTTTTTATCTATAATATAGCTAGTGAAGAGATCTCAAAACCTGTGAAAGAAGCTTTTAAAATTCCGGTGTGAAAGGTTGCTACTTAAGAGGAGATGAAAGAATTGGAAAGAAAATGGGACACAGACTTTGGTGGAGTCAGCAACAGGTAAAACAACAATCTGGTGTGTTAAGTATAGAGATGATAGGACGGTAGATACATTCCAGATGGTGGCAATTTCAAAAGGATATATGCAAACATATAATTTATAATGAGACCATCGCTCATGTAGCCAAGATGAATTCTTCCCTTACCACAAATTTCAGATTGTTTCTTCATCAATTAGATGTAAAAAAAAAAAAAGTCTTCTTAAATGAGAAGCTTAGGGAAGAGATTTTTATGCAATTACCTCTTGGAACATAATTATTGGAGTGCAGAATCACATTGGGCCTGGTACGATCGATTTTCTAGATTAATTCAAGGCACTTTATAATCAAGGACAAGCAAATCGCATTGAGTTATTAAAGCATTCAGCTAAGGAAAAGTTATTATCATGCCTGTGTATATTGATTTTATCATCCTAGCATGCATTGATAAAGATACGGGAATATGGAGGTTTGGATTTTCGGATAGAAAGGAAAACTTGTTTATGGGTTTGACTGGTGGCTGCCATTGTACATTGGCTGGTAATTCCAAGCATTCAGAAAATCACTGAAATCTCAGTATAAGAATGGGGAAAAACAGTGGCTGTGATTTATACAAATGACTATGAAGGTAAGGAAAAGGAACTAGCAGCAATGAAATTGAAAGCTACAAAAAGCAATATTTTCCACAACCCTAATAAGTTCTGATACCAGGTAAGAGTCTGAGAAATTGAATTGTGAATTATATGTTATGCGTCTATAGGGTTACAAGCTACTTATATAGTACCTCAGTAGCCTAAAATTGACTTCGTAAAACTGGAAATGAGAAAAAGAAATTACCCTATAAAGATGAGTAAGGACGAAGCCTTAGGCACAATCCCCAAATGTTGCTCACTAATCAACAAGGAAAATCAAATCCAAATTTATTGAAACCAGCTTCTGTCAAATCCAAATAAGTTGAAATCTAAATCCACTGAAATCTGAATCTTACAAAATTCGAAGTTGCTATTGAATCTGCTGATAGTATGTTTCTCATGGAAAGGTACACTTATATGCTATAATAGAATTTCATAACAAAAGACATAGGGAAAAGCAGCTAATAGAAATGGATGCTAATGAAGCATAAAGATAAGAAGATTTGGAATTACCTAAATATCCTATCCAGATCATCAAAGCTTCCAATATTTGCCCAGCCGTAGTCAACAAAATCACCTTCTTCTTTGCCATCTGCCCGGCTCTGAAAATTTTCAGATTCTTTGTCATATTGAACCATTTCATCTGCCAAAAGATGTAAAAGATTAGGACATGAAAATTATCACTGGCAACAGAGAATTATTTAGCCTAAGAAAAAACTAATCACCTTTTGAAGAGCAACTCTTTGAAATTTCAGTCATTTTGTTGGATGTAGGAGGTCCCATAGAATCATGATCGGTTTTTCTAGCATTCAATAATGGCGGGTCAAATCCTGTTGCAGGGTCACCAGTGCCATACTTCAAACTGCATTCTAGTTCAATCCCAGGTTCAGTCCTGATAGTAGTGGGTTTCTTCTGTTCAACAGGAGTAACATCTGAAATCTCCTGATTTAATTCCTTCTTAGTGTAATCTCCAAAAAAAATTGGAGGTTTCTCCTCAATTTGATCAGGATATGGAACAATGTGATCATCACTATCCCTTGCCTCGCCCCATATGATATTTAACTGACATATAAAAGAACAAAAATAGTCAGAAATCTTCGACAAACTCTCACAAAATGAAAGAACCGGGTACAAATTGTAACAAGACAACTGCATTGAGAATACTTGTGCGAATGAGATAAAATAAGACCAATAAATACCGCAGAAGCTCAAAGAAGTAAATTTTGTTTCTGTTTCTATTCTGGTAATTTGAAGCATGATAACCAATGAGTAGGACACTATTTATGAAAATAGAAAGAACTATCAGCAACACAGAATTCAATCTGCACAGGAAATGTCTAAAAGTAGAAGAATGCAACTCAAAAGGATCAAATATCTGATTACGCAAATATTACAAGAAAGAAAATTAGAAAAGAGAAATCACGAGGGCCTAATCCACTTCCATGTCATCCTACTTAAATATAGTTTAAACTTTATGTGTTTATCAAGACTCAAGCAATACAGAAAAATGATGTTTCAGTTTAGTGAAGATTTACAAATGTGAAGTGAGAAGAAAAAAGAAGGGTATCAAAAATTTATGAAAGGAATTGGTTGAATCCACCTCCTGATTACCGTCTACTCTGATGACTTAAATAAAACAAAGAATGGGTTCAGAAATTTGGTCAGGCAGTGTCCACAGAAGCAAAGGAAGCAGAGCTCCAAATGTCAACATGTCAACTCATCTGTATGTGTAAAATCCATGGGTGCATTTATGATTCTCGTACTTCAATTATTTAACAAGAATCAATCTAAATAATATCACATATGTCAATAAGATTGATAGACATCATGGAGATTGACGAAAATTATGACTTAACATAATTATGTATATAATTGTATTTATCATATTTAGATTGATTACATCTACCATAATTGTATAAGGTAATACTCTTCCTATATAATGAAAGGAATCTCTCAAGGAAAGATCATTCAGTCAAAAGTTTACAAGGTATCAGAACCTCGTGGACTTTATAATGAATGATCGATTTTTTTTTGGTATAACTCAACCTCTCAGGTGTGAGGTTTCTTGTGGTGGTCGATGGTTAACAAAATTTTTTGTCAACGTGTGATTCTTGTGGTGGTTGACGGTTGATAGAATTTTGTCAACGTATGACTCTTCAATGCCATCCCAAACCTATTTTGATTTCCCTAATTTCTATCCTTGTTTTACATTTCCCTCTCATCTAAAAAAAATAAAATAATAAAATAAAATTGCCAAGCTGTTTGGGTTCCATGAGTGCTTATTTTGGAAGGGTGGATTGTGGCCTCTGTGTGTGTGATTATTTTTGGGTTGGCCATTGGAGTTGGGCATTTGAGTTCTTTTGTACATCAATCAACAAATTAATACTTCTTGATCATCTAATATCAATTTGAGGGAGATGTCAATAAGATCGATAGGGATTGATGAGGATTATGACTTAACATAATTATGTATATAATTGTATTTATCATATTTAAGTTGATTACATCTCCATATTAGATTAATTTCATAGTTGTATAAGGTAATATTCTTCCTATATAAAGCAAGGAATCCCTCAAAGGAAGATCGTTCAATCAAAAGTTTATCAACATGTACATGAAAAGATTGTCACACTTTTATATAGCTTGAAATGTGTTTTGCGAATATAACTATAACTATGCTCATTCCTACTAGTGTTATATATAGACAAAAAGGAGACAAATGTCCATTTGATCTATTTTCTCCCCTTCAAATTCTTGGGCATGGTTCTACTGACAATTAGACATGCACATTTAGTATCTCTAATAGCTGCAATATCCTACATCATACCCAGTGGAGATGGCTCTCTTGCTATTAACAAGTTAATTCCTTTTAGTATTTGTCATCAGTTCTCTACGTACTAGATTTCTTAACTATATACTCAAGTTTTAGTAACTTCGGCAAGATATTGACCTATTTCATCTCCTCATTAAAGATATGACAATAGAAAAGAATATTGCTAAGGGGAGTATATCATTTTCGAAAAATGTTTATCCTCTTTACATTCGCTCACATCTCTGGCACTTGTTCTTGTCTATCACCTCGGAGTGATGAAAAGATATTTGAGCATGACTCATGCTAATATGGAAATATCATCATGATCAATATGCTTCTCAAGTTAATGAACATCTAAGTAGGTAGATGGAGATGTTTGAGCTGGAAATGATGAAAAATTAGAATTGAGGTTTCAATGCTCTCTCACTTCATTAGATGGTTATTTTCTGTCTCAAACTTAAATTTACGTACTGTTTTGTATATTTTGATACGACTAATGCTAACCAGTTATTCTTAACCCCGATAGAACTTAGTGGCTAATCTTGTATTTTTCATCAACTTTCTTGATTTTCACCCTACTCTAGAAAGGTGTAGCTCTTGAAGATTGAATTGCATATAAATTCCTATGAAAGTAAACGAACAGCTTTTGAGTGAAATAGTTCTTGCTCCAGCTTGTCAACTAAATAGACATGTAATTTTCAAATAAGTCATCTTACGATAATTTTTTCTGACTCCTTGCTATATTTTCAACCTTTACGACTTCATAGGTTTTCCCATAAAAGTTTCATTTTTCAAATTATCTATATAGTTGGACAAATCATCAATCTACTATGTGTTTCTAGCTACTATCTGCATTATAGAAGATTTCATTTTTTACTGCCTAGTTACAAAGAGATTCTATATCATTCTAAATCCACTCCATAACTTTTTAAGTATTCGTGTCCATCAAGCAAATTTTATTATCATCTTATCCTTTCTAGCATGTCAATTCATGACGAGGGAGAATTACTTGTATACTTGGGTCTGCAAAATAAGAAAGGAGCCATGTAGCATTGTCAGGACTCAAGCCATACACCACTTGCTCCATCTCACATAGTACTTATAGCAATCTTCCTGATGCTCCTTTAACAGGTTCTACACAATACACATACAACTCAATCCCGATTCTCATGTATCACCCTTCTTAATTCAATCCTGAAAAAACTTTTGACACTAAGTAGTATTTATCCAATGACAGAAGATATATTCATTCATTGCATCAATATTATAACATGGATGCTTGCCCATCTCTTCATGGTAGGTTAGTTGTTTGGTGTTAGTGGATACATCATACAAATATAGTGATGGAGCAGCAAGTTTATTTATGGCATGACTTGTAGGAGGTAATGGTTTATACACTTTAAAATGGATAATCGTGGTTCAATTAATTTATCTCATATTTTGGAATTTCTTCCATCGTCTTTGTCCTTAGCTTGTGATGCAAAACTAAGCATAATAACTATGGAATTATAGAGTAAAAAATGATTGATAAAGAAAAACAAAGAGGAATAGTGAATTTGTACATCTCATCTCTTTTTGTACAAATAACCATTAAAAAGGAAGATTAACTACCCACGATAATCTTCCTATATAAAGAAAAGGAATTAAATTAAACCCTTGTTTGGTCCCCATTATTTCCACAATACATTTTTCTCTCTTATTTTCAACCACATATTCTTGAATAAAATAATATTACACGAAAACCTAAAACTTTTTCGTATTTTTTAACTACTCATTTTCCATTAAAATACTATTCCAAAATGCATTTTGGGAAAAAAAAAAAAAAATTGGGCTCAAACATGCTTTAAATCTCTTAAACAAGTAAACAAATAAAAAAACTTATCTTATTTAGGATCAAATAAAACAAGAAAAACTAAATCTTCAACACTCCCCTTCATAGAAAGATGTCATTGTTATTAATGATCGAATTATTGCATCTAAGGATGGTGGCCACCTTAGATTTTTGGTTGGATGGCAAGATCAACTGCCACTATAGATACATAGATCACCGAAGAAAAGTTCCGAGGTCTCGATTTAAAATTGATAGACTCCTATGTAGGGCTAGCTTATTGGACTCACGTTATTTCTACGAAGGGAGAATTGGCGATAAACAAGTAAAAGTCTACTTAAGGCAAAAGGCTGGATGATCGACATTAAGTTAATCTAGATTTTAGTAGTTTTATCTATTATGAGTTTTTTATCAATTAGGAGTGCCATTTATCAAGTGCTATTTTTTACAAGTTCTCTTAGAATTAAAAACCCCCTTTAGGGACTTGGGTTTTCATTTTCATACAGCTTGATTATTATTAAATTGAATTACATAATTTTCCTCCTCATTTCTTTTTCTCGTTCCTAGTTTCCTTGTCACATTCTACATCAGCCGGTAATTTAAAAATGAAAAATACTATTTAACACCACAGGTGTTACAACCAATCTAGTGGCACTAACTGTCATTAGATGAAAGGTACAATTAAATGAATCACATAATTTCACATTTAATTGAACTTATCACATAATGTCACATAGGCTAATACTCAAGCACCATTAGTGCTAGATAACATTATTCTTAAAAAATATATAAAAAGTAGGACAAGAGCATACGGCTTGTTGGATAAATTTCAGAAGAGTTTTACACAACACGGACACGTCGCCCTAATAAGAGTGTTCTTGCATCAAAGTAAGAGCTTAATTAGGACAAACCATGTCAGTAATATTACCATAAGGTCTATAGGTTGAACGACCACTCTGCTTAAATATGAAGGAATACACCAGCATAATATAATCCCAACATTTTATGACATACAAATGTAATAGAAATTATGTGGTTGATGAGAAAACTAAACTTTCTTTTAGGAATTCATGAAATTTTTTAAAACTACAGTTTTTTGAAAGCAATCGACTACGTTGCAGAGCTCTCGAGTGTTTCAATAACAACAACTGACAAAAAGTTTGCCTTGGTCACCCAGCAAAATGTCATTGCTGATAGCGAAAGGACAAGAATGTGAAAATAAGCAACCCAAATCCAATGCAAGAAAAATAAGTCAATCTCAATTGTAGACATGAGAAACAAAACAAAAAATAAAAGCTCATCGCTTGGGAGAACAATTTCAGAAAAAGGCCTAAGAAATTAGACAAAATGCTTTTGAGTAGATTGATTTGGCCAAAACTATGACAAAAATATCATTATCAACTACATCAAGAGGATTAGAATCTCTTGGCAAATACTAAGTTATGGTGAAAGATAAATTGATTTCCAACATGTCCGATGGAACCAGGCATTTAATAAATCTTCAACCACATAATTAATAAACACCGAATGTCTAAAAAGGTTCAATCCAGAACTAAAACATTTTATCTTCGTGAGGAGAGGCACAAATCTCGATCGCTCAAGAAATAAAAGATTCAAAAGAATTTAAACATTAAAATATACACATAATAAACCACAAACCATCTTCAATATCCAGAATGAAACTAAGTTATAAAATTAAAAGTCTAACTAGCAAACAACGGAGATTGGTGCCTCTCATTACACCAATTCTTTCATGACCACAGAACAAATTACAGAATCACATATAATTAGATTTCTTTACGCTAAAGCTTTGTAGACATGACAAACGGTAGAGTGCATTCATATTTCTTTGAATTTCCATTCTGTAGTGGTCACATGAACTAGTGAAAGTTATATAGGAACCATCCTATAACTATATTTGTGACTTGATAATTACTTTTTACTTCTTAGACAATGCAAATACTATTCTAAAAGAATAAATTTATCAAATCTTGTCGTTTATTGCGTATACTGAACCGTAATCTAAAAAAGAACAAAAACGATGGATCATTTGCTAAATAAATAAATAAATAATACATAACAAAGCAAACAGTACGGAATATTCCTTCACCTTGTTGTTTCAATAAAAGATAATATTCCAACGCCGAAGTTTTAAATCCCACAAATTTTTCTTTGCTTCAATAAAAATAAAAGTAAAAACTGTTGACGATGAAAAAAATGAAATATAATAAAATAAAAAATTGAGCCCAAGAAATTAGTTCCTTCATCTTTAAATGGTTTATTATTTTTTGAAAATGGTAATTTTAGCGTGATCTTGCCAAAAGAAATATTAAAAAATAATAAAATAAAATCCCTCCAACAAAACATATACTCAAGATTATCCTTTTTTTTCTTTCAATTTCTCGAACAACTAAGAAAAATAAGGGAAAAGACGAAGACTCAAGTACCTCTTCGTCGTTCCAATCAAACATAGCTAAAAAACCAAGCAAAAGTTGTCCCTACTCCAAATCCAAAGCGAGACTTCACCACGGACTGCTTCAAATGTAAGCCAAACATCGCCAGCTTCTTCACTCAAATTTTCTCAAAAAACCCACCGTTAAACCATAAAATTAAGAGCATTAATCAAGGTGATTACAAAAATACCAAGTGGATTTAAAAAACGCTGTAAAACCAAGAACAGGGAGACTTCAGAGAAGGTAGAGAGCAGTAGAGAGAGACGGAGTGGGTTAGAGAGAGTGGCTTTGGATGGTGGAGGGTGAATGGTGGAGGGTGTGGGACCCAAATCCATGTGAAGAGTAGAGTATTGAGAGCTATATTGCTGACTCGTGTGAGGGAGAGTTGTGGCTATGAAGAGTCGCATCTATTACCGCCTTCTGATTGGTTACAATTGGACATGAACAGTAACAAGTCAAGGATACCCCTCGTGTTCGTTAATATTATCAAATAAACTTGGAAAAGTAAATTGCAACCCGATGCTTTTAGAGATCGAGAGTTTTGTGTAACTCGAGTTCTTAAATGTAAAATAATTGAAAATTTATCCCCGACAACCATTATTTATAGTAAATATAGTTTTAAATAATAATTTTTAGGAGAAATTATGGTTAAAAAATAGGAAATTTTTTTTTATTTATGTGCAGAATATGTGGTTGTTTGAATATGTGTTTGAAAATGAGTACGTAAAAAATAAAATTTGAAAATAATAATTGTAAAATTGGAACAGTGGCTTAATAAGTTATTACAAAATAAAAGATTAAGAAAATCACTGACCTTCACCAATCCTAATTAGGATTGAGATTTTTTATAGCTCATGTTTGATGCACATTTTTAAGGAAAGAATGCATTTTAAATAGTGATGTGATGAAAAATATATAGTTAAAAAAATGAAAATTTTTGAATTTGCATGCAATATTATTTTTAAGAATGTTGATCAAACATGGTCTCTATATATATAGGGTCCTCACATACGTAAAGCCTTAGGCAACAACCTATGTCGTCTATGGTCACGATCGGATCTTTAACTTCCTTCCAATACTCACGAAGACATTACATCCCAACTCACTTGCCAGGAAGAAAGGTGACTCGATGGACTACAAAAAGAGCTCGTAAGGGCAAGGATGGCTCATGGGAGTCATTTCCATTTTTATTTTTTGTTAAAAATAATTGTTTGCCTATTTTAACTTTTAAATGTATCACGTTATATTTACACAGCTCTTTAACGATTAGTAGATAAAATGTTCGAATTCAATCCACACGCACTTGCTATAATGTCAAACGATTGAAAATTCACTTATGAAAACATAGTGGCTCTAAATAAGTTGTAATGTGTGACTATATTTTTCGAATTTCGAATACCACCCCATGATGCATTGAGATAATCATGCATGGATATTTTTACTTAAGTTTGTAGCCTCACCTCATTATCCATAAAATAATATTAAATTTGTATAAGCAATTCTTGATCCATGGAATTACTATAACTGCTAGTTTAGAGCATTTCACGACCATATTTTCATCAATAGTTGCGGAGGCTTGCTTGGAGCCTTCTGTTTGCGAAAGAACTTAGATGATGCATTTGCTACCAACGTTGGTTAATATTTGATAAACCTCTTAAGGATATAGGATGTGGTAAGCGCCACTTTACTTCCTTAAAAAAAAAAAAAAAAAATTGGTTACGAGCAAATAAAACTATTTCATGAGAGGAATAGTTATGGATCTACGAAATGTGTGGTAATAATGAATAGTAATTATAAATATGTAATTAAAATTAATGTTGAATTTTGATTGAATTTATAAATCAATTTTAAATTGCATACAAACGATGGCTTAATTTTACTACTACACTTATATTCTACACAAATTAACGCTCAAATTTTATTATTTATATTTTACTCTCTGCAATATCTAATTAACCCTTCATTGAAACAAAAAGCTTTGGATTGAGCATAAGCCTCTTGTTTATATATTTATGATTAACAATGATTTTAGACATGTTGGGCTTTTGAATTGAGTTTGAATTTTTAGTTTTGAGTTCACTTTTAGTTTAGTTTTAATGATATATTTTTAAATTGCTGAAAAATCATTTGATTTGTCATTCTAAAAAAAGTGTTTCTCAAAATAAGTTTGATTTGATATTTTGACAAAATTATTTATGATATTTTACTACATTAATTTTATTATTTAGTAAAATATAATAATTTCATGTTAGTGTGTGTGTGTGTGTGTGTATGTAATCACACAAAAGTAAAATAAACAAATAATAAATTGAGTTAACAGACAAAGAAAAAAAAAATTAATGATGTTTTCATTTAAATAAATTATATTAGAATTTTTATTTAAATAACCAAAAAGAGTTTTTATTTTTAAATTTTTTTTTTTTTTGAATTTTACAATTTCTATTTTTACAATTTAAAATTTATTTTTTATGATCTTTATTTTTTATAATTTTACGTTTTTATATTTTTTTAGAATTTTAAATTGTAAAATTTTTATTTAAACGCTTATTGTCCAAGCTTTGAGTTTTTTTTTATTTTTTATTTATTTTTTTTTCTTTTTTTGACTGAATGTCTAAAAAATATTTTGAGTTTAGTGTTATAAGTTTAATCTTTGTGTTTGAAAATGCATTTTAAAATACCATATCAAACAAGTTTTGGATGTTAGTAAAATTGAAAATGGAAAACATGTTAAAAACAACAAATAAAAATGCATCCCTACTTTTATTTATTTTTTTTAAATTTCTTTTGCATCACTTATAAATTGTCCAGTTGTCCTTTGGATGCCATTTGAGTTTGGATAGGTGTGGACCATGTGGTATATTAGCCTATCGTGGCTTTGTGGTTTGTACTTAATTCGGTGTCTCTTTCACGGGTCGCATTAGACCAACTTGTTCATTATTCAAATGTTGTGATTATGCTGATCTTACGAATATACTTAAGTTTAGGCAGACTAATTCCATTTAACTACGAAGTCGATCAACAAAGAGAGATGTTTTAAAATTTGTCAATAATCTTGAGGGAACAATAATTTTACATGTTAAATTCATTTTTATCAACACAATTTCTCAAATGAAACAATTTTACATTTGATTCCATAACTTTCCTTACTTTTAAACCACACATTTCTCAATGAAAAAATAAATTGTCACTTCTAATAATCTCTCCCAAACAAATACTGGCTTTTAATTAAGTTAGATATTGTATTTATAAATCGATTATTAGATCACAATTTAATTATAGGAAAAATCATAAATTTCTATTGTTTCGGTTAAAGTTAAGTTAAAATTCAAACTTGAATTAGTACAATCTTTGTAGATACGATACTTGAACTCAAGACTCATTTTACTATTTGTTAATGAACACTACATTTTCAGCATTTTAAACGAATAATATTTTCTTGACATTAATCATTTGAACATTTGAATAATATTATCATCAATTATTTTGTCAACTGTTTAGTTATAATGAATGTACATTTGACAAATTCATTACTTTACTTTTCGTTTTTCAATATATATTTAATTTATTTAACCATGTTTTACATATTCATTTATCTTTTCGTTTTTCAATATGTATTTGATTTATTTAATTATTTGAACAATATTATCATGAATTGTTTTGTCAATTAAATAGTTATGATCAATTTACATTTGACATATTCATTCCACTTGATGGGATATTAAATTAAATTCATTAATTTATTTATTTTTTTGAAAAAAAAAAGATGAATATATTTAGAGTTTATTTCCAATTGATTTATTCAATTAATGTTAACATATAGAGAAGTAAATTAGGGACATAATGCGTATCTATAATAAATAATTTCAATTGGTATATTCAATGCATATTAAGTGAATATGAAGAAATGTTGATATTCGTTGAATGTTCACTACATAAGTATCTATTCTAAATTATTTAACGAAAGATGTATATTTTTGAAGTTTTCTTCCAATTGATTTATTCAATAAATGTTTAGATACTGAGAAGGTAAATGAGGGTACATAATGCGTATCTATAATAAATAATTTCAATTGATATATTCAATGCATATAAAGTGAATATGTAGAAAATATGGTATTCGTTGGATGTTCAATCAAAAAGGTAAATAGATGGACTATTCTAATTGATTTCCTCAATTATTTAAATTATTTTCACAAATTGATTTTCATTTTATTTGAATCAAAAATTCATTCCACGTAAACAATTTGTATTAATTTTTTTTTATTTTCACATCTTCAAATATTATTTTTATAGTACTTATAAAGTATTTTAGAATAACATAAAATGTACATTCAACTATTGCTACAATAAATGAAGTAATCTTTTAGTGGTAAAATAGCCTATGAGGCAACCAAATGGGACACTTATATTACTCTATAATAATATAAAGGAGTAATGCATTTTAGAGGTAAAATGGATACAATTAGTTAAATGAACAATTAAGAAAATAGAAGAAAAAAAGATGATGGAATAAAAGAAAGCAAAAAATGGAGTAATGAATAGCTACTTATGCCTTACATTCCCCAACCATAACCTCAAAGTCCTCAACCCCCATGGATATGTAGGTGATGTTTTCCACTGCACCATAGAAGTCTTCGAAATCACATAAGAATGAGTAGAATAAGAAGTTGAAAATTGCAAAATCTCGAAGACCCTTGAATTATGAAGAACTTGGATTCAAGGTAGTGTTCACGTTTTTCTTAAGATACTATTTGTACTCACCAATCTAGTCATGCACTAGAACACAAATGCTCCTCCAAGATATAAGAAAGTCACTATGTTGTTTGCATTGTGCATCCATGAAGACAATCCAAACACCAAGGATTAAAGATATCTCTACGCTCGAGGTTTATAATTGTATCTTGAGAATGATAAAGTATAAACAAGTTCAATGTAAGAAAATAAATACAAACGATAAGTTTTATATGCAGGAAATGAAGAGGCAAACGAATATTCCATTGACATAATGTCAAAAAGGTTTCTCAAAAGTGCATATCAAACAAAAATCATAAATCCTAAATGTATATTGTGAAACTATGCTTTACCAAGAGCTTTAACCTTTCATTTAGGTCAAAACACTTCATATTTACAATTACATAACTGAATCCATATAAAAAGAGGAGAT
Organism: Fraxinus quadrangulata; assembly: GCA_903798255.1. Classification (NCBI taxonomy): domain Eukaryota; kingdom Viridiplantae; phylum Streptophyta; class Magnoliopsida; order Lamiales; family Oleaceae; genus Fraxinus; species Fraxinus quadrangulata. Next base: position 24,436 of record CAIGRB010133906.1, read on the forward strand.
AAAATTGACTTGAGCACAAACCGGTGTGGGTTGACTGCCACGCAAAAAACCTGCATATGCCCTCCGATCGCCCTCGTGCTTTGGACAACCATGGCGATGGCCCTCAACTTGTGAACTTTGATCCCCCATCATTTAGAACATTTTTTGAATGATTCCACGACTTATGTAAACTCTCTAAAGCATCAAATAATGTCAAAAACCATCATTATTTGAAAATGTTCTAATATAATCCCTCACCATTTTCAAGATGAATGAAGTTTTGAAAAAATCTCTAAGAATAGCCTTCACTAGATTATGCATCAAAAAGATATCTTACCGACTTGAACCTCCGTCTAGTGATAATATTTCGAATGTCAAATAAGATGGCATGACAAACATGTTTTGAACCAAAGACCAAACATATTTAATGGGAGACATGTCATCCACTTGTTTGCATTCATCACGTGTTCATAAAGTGATATGTGAATAGGTCATATGTCATATATCTTGGATTTTCATGAAAGTTTCAAATAGCTAGCAAAATCACACTATAGACGGCACCACTCCTAACTTTCATATAAGTTGACTTATCAAGAATATTCACGTAAATAAAATATTCTATAACATAAGTCAATTACATGCTAAGAAGCTTAACCTATCCTTTTGCGATACGTGTCCCAAAAACTTTTACCTTAGGGCCCGCTTGAGAGTTTCGACGTACCGTTTATGAGGGTTTTTTAAAGTATAGATTTTGAGCATTTATAAACATATCAGTTTTGAGTAGTTTTAATATCGATATTTAAAATTGTTCAACATATAACTCGGAGTTCATTATCCACCAATTCTGAAATTTTTTTTAACGAATAAAATTACATAAATGTCCCTTCGTAAAAATTTTGGTTTATAGTTTCTTATATGGAATTTTTTTACTCATAAATTATATTTTACTTAAAAATGACTTGTTTTACATACAAGTTAATATTTAACTTAAAAATTAAATAAATTTAAATATTTACTTGAAATTTAAGTTAATATTTTTGTTTATAAGCAAAATTTACAATTATAAGTTAATTGTATACTTTCCACTTATTTTTTTACTCATNTTTTACTTGTAAGTAAATTTTTACATTTTATAAGTATTTTTTGGCTTATTAGAAGTATTTTTATTTTATAAACAAATTTTTTTACATAAATTTTTTTTATACTTTTAAGTAATTTTTAATTATAATGTATTTTTTGTTTTCTTATAAGTAATATTTTACTTATAATTATTTTATTTAATTATAATGTGATTTTTGCTCATTATAAATAATATTTTAGTTGATATATTTTTATTTACTAGTTAGTTTTGAAAAAAAAAACATTATGTTGGTTGGTAATAACTATTTTTAGAAGGTAAAATTAGAAGAGAATATGAGAAATGGTCAAACCCCGTCGATTTGGTAGATAGAACTCGTCTAAATTACATTATACCGATTTTGGGTGATTTTTTAAACCATCCAAAATAGGTGCCCAAAGAAACTAATAAGTACAGATTTTTTCAACACCTCATAAATGGTACCACCCAAATTGGTAAAATAAATAAATAAATAAAATAAAATAAAACATCCTCCAAGCAGGCCTTTAGGAACATACTGAATTGTTCTCGCAATTACCCATATAATTTACTTTGCTCATTGCACCCAAGATCTCGATATTTCAAGTGTTCAGTTGATGTTTCGTAGTTGGTGACGGAAATTGCTAACATCCCTTTCCGTATGATATTTAACTAACCAAGGCCTTACGAATGTTTCATAGCAGAAACTAGTATCAAATAATATTATTCGAAGACTTCATTAGCCAAAAGAATGATTCACTTTATACCTCATTCAAAGAGACATAGTGATGTGCTTTAAAATCACTAGGCATAATTCTTGAAATTAGAGAATACATGTCTACATGATCGATCTTCTTTATGTAAAGCAACCTTTTAATCAAACAATTTAATTTCTAATCGAATTCTCTTACCCTCTAGTCTTGCATTTCCTTAAAAGAAGATTATCTAGGATCTCAACCTTGCGACTATATGAGAATTAGGTTGTATTTTGTTACCTTATTCTTAGCAACAAATAATTTTCTTATGATACCGACAACACGTAGCATCATCTCTCACTAGCCTTGCCAAAATTCATATTCATATGAAATGAGTAAACTGTAGCCACTATATGCTCTCATATCAACTTATGGTCCACGTTAATATATGTGGTATATATAACACGGCATATTTTAGAGATGAACTCAATTTATAATGTCATTCTACTTAGGACTTCTGTGGAGCGCAATGACTATAATATTTGATCTCAATATATTTACAAACAGATTCTTGAATCGTGTCATTATCCCACACCATATCTACTGCCCATACCCAGAGGCGCCCCCAAGGGAGTGCGAGTTGAGCGACATCACAGGGCCTCATCATTGTAGGGACACCAAAAAATTTGTTGTTTGTGTATATACATGTATAATTATATATTTAAAATATTTATCAATTTTAAAATTTAAATTATTATGTTAAGTTAAAGAGCACAATGTTTATGAAAAATGAGTTAAAAGATAGACAAATGACGATTTTTATTTATCATTACTGTATTTCTTATTCCTAATTACATATCATACCAAAACATTTTTATTAAAAAAAGGGAAATGATTCAGATGGTTTATGCTCATTCATAGTTAATTTCAATGTGTTGTGCTTAACTATTTTCATTTATAAATTATTTCTTTATTACTTGTAGGCATTTGACTTGGTATGATTAGTGATTGTATAAGATACTAAAGTTAAGAATAATATAATTGACTAGTTATAA
>CAIGRB010133990.1:3722-38996 GCA_903798255.1 Fraxinus quadrangulata
CGGGCGGTGGAGAGAGTGGAGAGAAATGGTGAGAGAGTGAGAGAAATGGATTATTTTAGGGTTTGGTTAGATTTATAGTTTTATATATAAAACAAAATACCTGATTTTTGAATAGATAAACCTTAAACCTGATTTTTAAAAATTCACAACTTAACACCTGCTTTTTTGTAATTTTTCCTTAAAACAATTGTATGGGCCTAGCCTGAATCGTCTTCAAATTTCTAATCATGGAGATTACACTTAACCATGATTTTTAACTTCCAATTCAAAAATCAAGTTTAGAATTTTTTTTTTCAAAAATCAGGTGATAATTCAACATTTTAATATTATTAATAATATTACAAAATTAAATTAATCTACATACCTACCCCCACCCGATTTTACTCCCAAATCGTAAATCATTTCATCAATGTTCTCTCTCTCTCTCTCTCTCTCTCTCTCTCTCTCTCCCCACCTTGAACCCATCTACCCACTAGAAGCCGTAGTGGCTATGACGCTGTTGTGAGTGCCATTGCTTGCAATCGCGAGCGTCGAGCATAGTGGTGTCATCATTGCTACAGCGCTCATCACCGTGATCTAATCCGAAGTTTTTACGCAGCAGCTATGTTTTTGGTTAGTGATGGTTGGTATTTTGCAAATGGTGTCTGTAGTGCATGTGGTGATGGTGAGATGGTTGTGGTGATGACGATTGTGTTGAGGTGGTGGTAGTGCTGGCGCTGACGGTGGTAGTGGAGGTGGTGGCTGCGATTATGGTGAGGTGTTGGTGGTTCTGGTAGTGGTCGTACAGGTGGTGGTGGTGTTGACAGTAGTGGTGTAGGTGATTGTGCTAGCGGTGGTGATGAGGTGGCATGTACGTTTGGTTGGTGTCTATGGTGGATTGGGGTTGGAATTAGGGATGGTGTCGTGTGGGATGGGATAGGATAAAAAGTGTTTGCAATCAATAAATGATATATGACCTAAAAAAGTGAGATTGCGACTAAATTTGCAATTGTGACTTAAAATTTGTTAAGTTGTGACAAATTAATTTGTTCATTTGTGATCGTGAAATAAGTCGTGACCTATAAAATTTGTGATTTGTGTTCGATAAGTAAATTGTGACTTATAAATTTTGTGACTGTGATCGAGAAATGAAGCATAACTATTTAATCTGATATTTTATCTTTAAAAATGCATTAAATATATGTATTGTTCCCTTTTTGAATTAACCTAGCCTAAAACCCTGATAATATTATGGGTGGTTAGGTCGAACTCGGCTAGTGCTCGATACATTCGATAAACTCTTCAACAAGAGTTATGAACTCTGATCTCTTCTGTTAAATTATTTTTTAAACTGTCCAATGACAACATCCTATATGACATGTTGTCAACAACATTGTATACCAAGTATAATTAGTTTTTAAGGATAAATTTATTGTACAATTTTTTTTATAACATTGTTGACAATGTTATATAAGTGGCAAAAAAATGTTGGTTGAAAAGATAAATTATTTTTTAAACTGTTCAATGATAGCATGTCATGTGACATGTTGTCAATGACATTTTACACTGTTCACGAAAATATGTCGAATTTAAATCACCGCAAATATACGGTTCGTTACAAGTAGTAAAGTGGACTTTCTGAGTCCAAGTATCGTCCAACGAAAATTGATTAGTTCAATTCCTATGACATTGACCTTAACCGAGCTAGAATAGATTGACGCTTTGTTGTGATGAAATTATACTAAAACAATGCTAAGTATATGAGTAAAAATGATTTACCTAAATCAAAAGCAAACGACGTTGAATGTAAGTTGAATTTTTGAATATATGACGAATGTACTAGGATCATAAATCTCTACATAATAGTATTCTCTAAACCTAGTTCTATACCTTGACACACGATCGAAATGTTGAAGAATCAATGTTCCTAAATTATTTAACAATCTCTCTCGAGTAAAGTTAAATCTATTTCAATATGTGACCCGACTATATTTCTATGAGGGATGCAAATATACAAAAATGCACGAGTTTTTGTGAGAACTTAAAGATTCACATAAAGTATAGCGGTATATTTTTATTCCCTATCAGATCCTATGATGATTTATACCGTGTCAAACCTATTTTCCTTCTTTCCAATGCACGAAATAAGCCACCAAGCTCACACAATTACATATACAATAATTATGGAGAAAAGAAATTTATATAAGTCATTCAAATATCCCAAAACGTGTTTTTGATTGTCAATAATGTAAAACTAGAATTAAAAATCATATTACATAGTTCATCTAACCCTAGTACAGAATTAATCTAGCCTAACATGGTAGAACAAAGAAAATCAGAAAAACAATGATGAACGACATCAGCAATTTCATTCTTGAATTAAGTCTTTGCGTCGTAGTGCTGTTCTCCTCTTTCGTGCCTCTTTTCCTCTCTCAAAACCTTTATAAAAGTCCTCTCCCACGTTTTGGACGTTTCTAGGGTTTAATTACACATCCCAAGTTTGTTTCTATAAGTATTTGACTCGAAAAAGGAAACCAGAATTCTCGCCAAAAAAGTGTAGAACAAAATGGTCCTATTTTTTTTTTTTCCCTGAAATGACCTATGCAACAGCATAGTAATAGGAATTTACAGATTTTTACATTTTGGTCCTCAAATTTAGTTTCGCCAATCTTGACCTCTTTTTCCACGTCTTCTTCCCCCAATGTCTCATTCCAATTCTCAATTAGTCCTCAACATCTTCACATTTTCAATTCCTCTTTTAGGCCATCTTTCGGTTATTTGCACATTGGTCCATGAAATTTGGTTTTCTTGTGTTTTAGTCCTTTTATTTTTTCCGTTTTTCTCCTAATTTTCGCCATATTCATCATTGTTGCCCTGTACAACACAAATTATATCGAATTAAAATATATTCCACATATTTATTAACAATTATTCATGTTTGTGACTTAAATTAAGTGTGTAAAATGCACTTATCAGCTCTCCCAAACTTGAACTATTGTTTGTCCTCCAACAAAAATGTAACTTAATTCCACATAAAACATGATTTGACAACCTACCGTGTCTTAGGATTGAAATTTAGTAATAAACTAAATGAACAAATTCAACAGTGCAAAATCAATCAATCTCTACTTGTACATGCATACTTGATGTGCGTATGTGTATACTCATGCCAACATATTAAGGTCATGATTAGCTCAACACCTGACCCATAGTAGTCAAATATCTCCTTACTTCGCTCGAGAGATGCACACCCCCAAACTTATTCTTTTTCACTCAATTGTCCCGGGGTGTGTCTAAAGTTGAACTTATTTACATCTACTTCTTCTCCTCTCTTTGGTCGGATATGTCTTACTATTACAAGCTTGCATTTCAATAAGTCGAGATTCTCCTATATTTTTATTGCTTCAACTTTTAAGATTTAAACTAAGTTGCTTGCTTCTCATCAAATGTATAGTTCTATCGACCGAATGTTTGGAGCGTAATCAATGCAATTTTATATACAAATGTCTATCAATATTATTATAATAATTTTTTATGTAACATCTTCTTATTTACTTTCTATATAACCCATGTAACGAGCTTTGAGCCGATGACTCCGAAGTCAGATGACCTAGGACACCAAGTTTTTAATCACCCTTACAGGCGTAATTACTCGAGTCATACAGGCTCGACAAAATGCTTTTATTCACTCAAATATTAGTACAATGCCCATTTTCCTTTAGATATCCAATTTCTTAAACTATCCTCTAACTTAAAGCTTTCACATCATCCTCGTCTATTGGTTTCAAACAATCCACACAAGTTGGTACTATGCACGAAATCTCTACTCATTTTAATGTTCTCATATAACAGCTCAACCATCTCCAAACCACCATACAATTGGATTATAGATTCATACGATGTAGGTTATTGGGGTTATATTCTATATTCAACTATTTTCTAAATAATGAACCAAATCACCAACTCAATATGGTAACATGAGTATTGTGCAAAAAAAAATGTCATGTTTAATATTCACGAGCTTTGATTGATCTAACAGTGCACTATTTTCATTATTCACAATTCATACACAGTCCAATACTCAACATCATAGTTGACAACATTATCAAACCTACACAAAGCAGACAACTGTAATCTAACGCTAGAAAATAAATGAAAAAAATTGAAAGTAACTAAATGAAAATTGCACAAAAGATAAAATTCAATATTTTTTTCACACAGTCACACAAATTCTCTAGTAAAATATGATGAATGTCACCCCCAAACTTATATAAAACATTGTCCTCAATGTTGTTAAAAATATATAAAAAAAATACATGTCAAAAAGGACAAATGCACAAGAAGTCAAAGAAAATGGAGTTCAAAATACTCCCCTGATCAGTATGGAGGCGTTGGATGAAAACTAGAACCGAATGCCCCATCAGTCGATGGTGGTGGGAGACGTACGAGGAGCTCTTCATTAAATTGGATTACTGTGCAAGTTCGGCATGCATGCCATGAATGTAGAGAGACTGATCCCGAATCTCAACCTTGATGTTACCCAAACGGTCCCATGACTCGTTAGCTCTCAGTTGAATCCCCTCAACTCTACCCACATAGTTGTTCAACCGCCCATTCATGATCTCAACTTCGCGTCTTGCAACCAAAGACTCCCTACTGGCGTTGGAAGCAAAGTTCCTGGTGTTTAGCATGTCATCCCTAATCGTCTGGATTGTCATAACCATGGTGACTACAGCCTACCCAAGACTTTCTATATCTCGGCTAGAACCGGTCATAGTAGCGAACATCTGTCTTAATAGCTGTGTGTCGACCTCCAATGGCATGGAGTGTGGCTCAGGCATTTCAACATCCTTAGCCTCCGGATCATGTGTAGCCTATTGCTGCCTCAAACGCGCTCGCTCTTGCTTCTCTCTATGTTTTGCCCTTGCTCGATCTTGAGCCTCTGAGTTAGTCTGTTTAATGAAAAAACTAGATTTCTCGAAAAGCTCCCCGAATAGGATAGTATCGCTGGCCCGCTTGCAGATGCCACTGATGAGACCAAAAAAAAATCAGAGAACAGTTTCGATCTACCCAAACATCTTGAAGTAAATCTGATCATAAGTAAATGTTACTAAATCAATCTTTCTTCCTCGCACCAAGTGATATAGTAGACCGGCCGTTGGATCAGTAAATGTAGTCCTATGTGAGGCGGACTCGATGTTGTGGCAAATGAAGAACAAAAAAATGGCTATTGATGGTGTAAGCTCAATCTGATGCCACACAGAAGTCTATAACGACCAAGCATTCTCACGCCCAAATAGAACTCTCCCTACCATTCTCCAATGGAAATCACCGGGGAATAAGAGTGATGTTATCCCACGTCAACTGATAGTAGTCATGAATGACCTCAAGTGTAAACATGATCCACTTATCATGCACCCATGTCTGATGTTAATGTTCGGACCCAGGGGTATCGATGTTCATGTTGAAGTTTACATAGAACTCGCGAACTAGTCCCTCGTACACCAGATGCGGTCGTTCAATGACCTTTTCCCAACCACTATTATGGACCAAGGTGACTATCTCGAAATCGAAAAAATCCTCTAGTCTCTCTGGAAGCAGAGTCCATTGGCCAACGAGTGATGGCCTCTTGATTGAGAAATCATCGTAAGCCCTTATCAAGTCCTCGAGTACATGCCGTGCCCGAGGTAGATGCTACTTTCTCATTTCCTTTAGAAGTGCATTTATGAGGCATTCTACAACACAAAGAGAATTAAAATATGTAAGTCATATGTGAAGCATAATTGAATTCTATAGTACGTGAAGATAGTAAAGACAAATGAGCATCAAAGTTCTAAACGTATGTCAAAACATGCAAGCTACGTTCATAATTAAATGTGTCATGTAATCGACAAAACAAAATATAAAATGATGTAACGAGGACATGCTCGATGAAATTTATAGGTAAACATGGGTATTATAGGACACAAATACAACATGTAGTGAACAAACCTAAAATCAAGTCAAACAATGAAAGTTGTGCATATAAGACCATGTTCGACCAAGCAATTTCGCTTTCGGACGCTGACAAGGAAAATCGAAATTTTCCCGAGCAACCTCCAGGTATATGAAATAGGGTATACTAGTATAACACATACTCAAAAATTGAGGTCAAACGTAAGTCATTTGTGTTAGGAAACCGAAGGACGAAGTGAGGGACGTAAAGTGTCGTGTGCCTAGCCATGTCGCGCCTATATGCTTTCCTTTTTGGTTTGGTGTGTCCAATGACATTTGGCAAGGCACCTAAACACAAAAAGCAATTGAAAATGCATACCAACAATGTCAAAAGCAAAATGAAACCTAATTCCACACAAAAGTTCACATATGCATTTCATCGAACACGTTGCACACGCTTCAATTTTTCATTGGTGTGTCTCGTGTATGAGGGTTAGTCGAGTGATGGTATGTAATGTGTGCGTGCGTGTGTGGTCATGTGCATGAGTCAATGGGATGGTGCATGGGAGGGGTGTGTGTGTTATGAATAAAAAACGGGAACCTAATTTACTCTATGTGACCGTATAGAGTAAACACCAAGGTCAATTTTGGCCATGATTCATTACTTGCGATCGCATTTCTGGTAAGTCTATGCAGTCGCATAGACTACCAGAGATGGGTTTTACTGCCTATTTCAAAACAATCTACAATGTTAGTCCATTCGAGGCTCTCGAGACCTCGATTTTCATGCCAACAAGCTCAAATACATGTAATGAATGTATACAGCATGGAAAATTTTAAAACATGCTTAACTTTTCGAAAACTCGTTTTTTGGTCAAACTCCACTAAACACTCGATTTTCGATCTACTTTGCAACTCGACATTCCAACACCCCTAAAACTTGTTAAAACACATTTTAAATCACTGGATGTGCGTGGATGCCAAGAACTTGATTCCAAAAACAATTTTTTTGTAAACTTGAAAACACCTATTGATTCCGAAAAGCACAATGTTGATCGTTTTACCTCAAAATGCATGACTTTCGAGCCGAATCAATGAAATACCAAACTCATGCACAACACAATTAAAATCAATTTGGATCATACATAGACTTTTAGTGACCTCTAGGGAGGATGATAGCCTAATATGCCTAAAATTTGCAAAAACATGAAAAATTCCTCAACTAATGCATAAAGCGAAATAAATAAAAAGGAAGAATATATTGCCTCCCAACCAACGCTAGTCTATAGTCTATAGCTCGACTGTATGTTGGTTTGATTCACTCTGATGTGCTGAGATGGACGATTGACTTTTGTTTTGAAAAATCACCGCTCCAATAAGGTTTCAGTCGCTGTCCATTCATCTTAAATGTTTCCTTGCTATCTTGAGTGATTTCAACGGTTCCATATGGAAACACTTTATTGACTGTACATGGCCTGGACCATCTTGACCTCAACTTTCTAGGGAAAAGCTTTAGTCTCGAATTGTATAATATGACTTATTGCCCTACCACAAACTTCTATATGTGAATATTCATGTCATGCCACTTTTTGGTGTGCTCCTTATAAAGTTTTGCATTCTCATACGCCTCCAGTCGAAATAAATCCATCTCATTCAATTGCAGCAATCTCTTTTCACCAGCTACCTTCAAATCAAAGTTCAAATTCTTGACTGCCCGATATGCTCGACGCTCCAACTCAATCGGCAAATGACATGCTTTCCCAAAAATCAACCAGTATGGAAACATGTTTATAGGTGTTTTGAATGCTGTCCTGTAAGCTCATAGTACGTCATTAAGCTTCTTAGACCAATCTTTCCTAGAAAAGCTCACTGTTATCTCTAGTATTCTTTTCAACTACCTATTAGAGATTTCAACTTGGCCGATGGTTTGAGGATGATATGGAGTTGCTACACAATGCCGGTCGCCATATTTAGCCAACAATGACTCAAAATGACTATTTCAAAAGTGCTACCCCCATCACTGATTATAGCCCGAGGAGTGCCCATGGGTGAAAATATACTTCTTTAGAAACACAATCACTACATTAGCATCGTTGGTTGGCAATGCTACTGCTTCTACCCATTTGGAGACGTAATCAACAGTAACTAGTATGTATTGATTTGAGAATGATGCTGGGAACGGTCCCATGAAGTCAATTCCTCGTACATCAAAAGTTCCACCACAAAGATGTTGTTTCTCTGCATTTCATTTATTCTCGAGATATTTCCAGTGCGTTGATATCCATCACACTGTTTCACAAATTCAAAAGCATCCATGAATATGGAAGGCCAATAGAACACAGATTGTAGAATTTTTGCTGCTATTTTGAATTCTCTAAAATGACCCATGTATGTAGATGAATGACATTGCTTCAATATTTTAGGGACTTCTTCCTCTGGCACACATCTTCGAATAATATGATCTGCTACTCACCTATACAAAATGGGATCTTCTCAAAAGTAATATTTCAAGTGAGTGAAAAAAAAAATTTCTGCTGATGACTCGAATAGTCCGATGGTGTGATAGACTTGGCCAAGTAATTTACGATGTCAACATACCATGGTACTCCATCTATGCTAAAAATATGCTCATCTGAATTTTTTTATTAATGTCAATGGAATTATTCCTCTCTCCTGGCTCGAGTCGAGACAAATGGTCTGCTACAATATTTTTGATGTCCTTTATTTTCAGATCAAATTCTTGTAGAAGTAGCACCCAATGGATAAGTCACAGTTTGGCGTCCTTATTCGTCAACAAGTATTTTAAGGCAGCATGATCAGTGTAAATGATAACCTTTGATCCCACAAGATATGTCAAAGGCATAGACGATTGCTAACAGTTCCTTTTCCGTATTGGCGTAGTTTAGCTGGGCGTCAGTCAATATTTTGCTTGCATAGTATATCATGTCAAATATCTTATTCGTTCGTTGTTCCAAAACTACCTCCACCGCGTAATCACTAGCATCGCACATTTATTCAAAAGGCAAACTCCAATCTGGTGTGATGATCACTGGTGCTGAAGTCGGCTTCTCTTTTAATGTGTTGAAAGCTTCAGACACTTTTTAGAAAAGTTAAATGCGACATCCTTAACCAATAGGTTACACAGAGGCTTTGTAATTTTCGAGAAATCCTTAATGAACCGTCCATAAAACTCAGTATGCCCAAGAAAACTACAAACACCATTAACTGATGTAAGTGGTGGTAATTTCTCAATAACTTGGATTTTCACTTTGTCCACCTCTATCCCATTAGATGAAATGCAATTTCCCAATACAATGCCCTCATGTACCATAAAATGACATTTTTCCCAGTTTAATACCAAGTTGGTCTCCTTGCACCGCTGTAATACCAAACTGAGATACTCCAAACATTCATCAAATGATTATCCAAATACCGAGAAGTCATCCATGAAAATTTCTATGAATTTATCCACCATGTCAAAAAAAATCACCATCATGCAACGTTGAAAAGTAGCAGGAGCATTGCACAAATCGAATGACATCCTACGGTATGCAAATATACCATATGGGCAAGTGAAAGTAATCTTTTCGTAATCATCGGGTGCTACTGGGATCTGATTATACCCAGAATAGCCGTCAAGAAAACAGTAATGTGAATGACTTGCTAGCCGTTTAAGCATCTGATCAATGAATGGAAGAGAAAAGTGATCCTTCCTAGTGGCAGCATTGAGTTTCCTATAGTCAATACACACTCTCCAGCCTGTAACAGTTCGCGCGGAAATTAACTCATTCCCGTTCTACACCACAGTAATACCACCCCTTTTAGGCATAAACTGGATTGGACTTATCCATGCACTGTCTGATATCGGGTAAATGATTTAGGTTTCTAGGAGTTTTAGTACCTCAGCCCTAACTGCCTCTTCATGTTAGGGTTTAGCCTTCGTTGACCATCTATACAATATTTAAAATTCTCCTCCATGAGAATCTTGTGCATGCACAGTGAAGGGCTGATCCCTTTGATAACCACGATAGACCATCCAATTGCTGTTTTATTTTCCTGGAGTACCTATAGTAGTCTCTCTTCCTCTACCTCACTAAGTGAGCTTGTTATAATCATTGGAACTGTAGAAGACAAGATGAGGCAGTAATTGCTTAAGCTCCAACTTTGGAGGTTATTGAACAGATGGTAGTGGCCTTGTAGGGCCAGTTCCCAATTCCTCAACTGATATTTCCATGTGTATTGTAGGTTAGTTTTCAAAAACCTCGCACATGTCTAAATCTCAATAGAATCAGAGTGAGTAGATTGGGAATGATACATGCTTCATACGCATCAGATGAGTTGTGCAGCAGAAATGTGTCTTGGACCACTTTTTCAACTATATCAATTTGAAAATAGCTATCGAACTCAGTGGAAAATTTCATGGTCTTGAAAATATTGAAAACAACTTGTTTCTCGTCGACCTTCAGAATCAACTGACCCTGCTATACATCGATGAACACTCTTCCAGTAGCTAAGAATGGTCGGCCCAGTATAAGCGGTACATTCTTGTCTTTCTCCATGTCTAGGATAAGGAAATATATTGGAAGATGAATTTCTCCACTTTAATCAGCACATCTTCTATAATTCTCCTTGGGTAGGTAAGGGATCGATCAGTTAGCTGTAGAGTGACTATTGTTAGTTTAGCCTCTCCTAAACTGAGTTTTCTGAAAATATAAAGTGGCATCAAATTAATACTTGCACTTAAATCATATAAACCTTTATTGAAATTACAATTTCCAATAGTGCAAGGTACAGTAAAACTCCCTGGGTCTTTAAGTTTTGTTGAAAGCTTTTTCTAGATTCTAAGGCTGCATTCCTCAGTTAATATTACTGCCTCATGCTCTTTTGGCTTGCGTTTGTTAGATAGAATGTCTTTCAAAAACTTGGCATAGCTTGGCATTTGAATAAGGGCATAGACGAACAAAATGTTGATGTGTAATTTCTTGAAGACATCTAGGAATTTCTTGTATTATTGATCCATCTTGTGCTTTTTTAATCTCTGGGTAAATGGAATAGGAGGCTTCTACGGATTGATAAGATTCTTCTCCTGAACCCTTAGTATTCCTGAACTCTCATTTGCAGGTGCTTCAGGTGTCTGTTCAGCTTGTTCTACTTACTTCCCACTCAAAGAAGGTATTTTCTCCTTACTCACAATAAGTCTCTTAACATGAATTTTCGGAAGTTGTACCCCGCTTCTGGTTGTTATTGCTTTGGCGTGTTCCTTTGGGTTGATCTATGTATTTCTGGGTAGTGAACCTGGTGCTCTGCCATTCATAGATAGTGCTATTTGCCCTATTGGAGTCTCCAAGTTTTTAATAGCAGCATTCTAATCTTGGAACGTTGATTCAGTTTTTAGCATAAACTGATTGTTGGCTTCTATGTACTTATTTGTTTTCTCCATGAATTTACCTAACATCTCTTCCAACTGCAACTTCTTCTTCGGCTACTGAAACTGACCCTGTGGCCTATTTTGGTTCTGACCACCCCAAGAAAAGTTAAGGTGCTTCCTCCATCCTGGGTTGTAGGTTTCTGAATGTGGATTCATTTGTTGACATTGTCCCTATTTTACGAAGTCCAATTGTTCCATACCCTGAGCTAAAATTAGGCACTCCGTTATGTTGTGTTGTGATTTGCTCCACACTCCTCAAAGTTTGGCATTTTGGTTTGTACAACGTTAGCTGTCTATGATATGCTCTCCACCTTATGGAATAATGAGTCTATTTTTGTTGTCAAGGCTGAGTAAGCATCCACCTCGTATATACCTAGCACCTTCCTTTGAACCACCCGTTCAGAAGCCCACATTGCTGAAGTAGTCGCCACTATCTTAAATAGTTTCAAAGCGTCATCAATGGTTCTTGTTGATAATGAATAATTTGACGAAGAATCCACCATGCTTTTGAATAATGGAAGCAATCCCGTATAAAAATATTGGATCTGGAGTCCTTTGCTAATACGATGATGAGGACACTTCGTAAGCATGTTTTTGAACCGATTCAAAATTTCATCAAAAGATTCTGATTCACCTTGACGGAAAATTGAGATGTCATGCTTCAATTTTGCAATTTTGGCCAGTGGAAAGAACTTTGTACAGAATTTCTGAGCTAAGTCGTTCCATGGGCTGATTCTGGCAATAGGTTGAGAATCCAACCTCTCCAATACTTTATCACGTAGCGTATGGGGGAACTTCCGTAGTCTGATAGTATCATTTGAGATACCCTGATATCTGAAGTATTGACACATCTTCAATAATCGAGAGACGTGAGTATGTGGGTTTTCTTCAACTCTTCCATAACACTTATTTCCATTTTGAAACAGATGTATGACGTTGGTCTTTAATTGGAAGTTAGGCTGCCCAAATGGAGGGTAGACGATGCTGGATTGACTTTGAATGATTTACGGTGTCATGAAATCTCCAACCAGCATGTTTCCCTCATCAAAAATTTCCTCTTCATTGACTTGAATCAATTGTTCATTTTGCACATTAGCCATTTGTCGTATTGCTCTTGCTTCTCTTTGCCTACGATGTAAGGTGCGTTCGATTTCTGGATGAGTTGTCACCGTCAAGTGACATTCGCATACAAAACCTAAAAAATAATCAAAAATAGTACTAAAAAGAAAAAAATTACTAACTGAAACACAAATATTTAAAAATAAAACTAATATTCGAATTAGTGTCAAAATAAATAGAATTAAACTAAATTCAATTTCCGGCAACGACGTCAAAAACTTATTCACGAAAATATATCGAATTTAAATCGCCGCAAGTGTACGGTTCGTGACAAGTAATAAAGTGGACTTTTGAGTCTGAGTGTCGTCCCATGAAGATTGATTAGTTCAATTTCTATTACCTTGACCTTAACCGAGCTAGAATAGATTGACGCTTTATTTTGATGAAATTATACTAAAACAATGCTAGGTATATAAGTAAAAATGATTTAACTAAATTAAAAGCATAC
The DNA here is from genome assembly GCA_903798255.1 of Fraxinus quadrangulata. NCBI lineage: Eukaryota > Viridiplantae > Streptophyta > Magnoliopsida > Lamiales > Oleaceae > Fraxinus > Fraxinus quadrangulata. The sequence continues at coordinate 16,631 of CAIGRB010133990.1, forward strand.
GATGTTGAATGTAAGTTGAAGTTTTCGAATATATGATAAATGTACTAGGATCACGAATCTCGTTGTAATAGTCTTCTCTAAACCTAGTTCTACAACTTGACACACGATTGAAATATTGAAGAATCAATGCTCCTAAATTATTTAACAATCTCTCTCGAGTAAAGTTAAACTTATTTCAATATGTGACCCGACTATATTTTTATGACGGATGCAAATATACAAAAATGCACGAGTTTTTGTGAGCATTTAAAGATTTACATAAGGTATAGCAGTATATTTCTATCCCCTACCGGACCCTATGATGATTTATATCACGTCGAACCTATTTTCTTTCTTTCGAATGCACAAAATAAGCTACCAAACCTACATAATTACTTATACAATAATCATGGAGAAAAGAAATTCATATAAGTCATTCAAATACCCCAAAATGTGTTTTTGGATTGTCAAGAATGTAAAATTAAGAATTAAAAATCATATTACATAGTTCATCTAACCCAGTACAAAATTAATCTAGTCTAGCATGGTAGAACAAAGAAAATCAGAAAAATCAATGACGAATGATATCACCAATTTGATTCTTGAATTAAATCTTCGTGTCATGATGTTGTTCTTCTCTTTCGTGCCTCTTTTCCTCTCTCAAAACCCTTGTAAAAGTCCTCTTTCGCATTCTGGACGGTTCTAGGGCTTAAATACACATCCCAAGATTTGTTTCCATATGTATTTGATTTGAAAAAGAAAACCAGAATTCTCGCCAAAAAAGTCTACTATGCGACCGTGTAGTGTACTACTATGTGACCACATAGTAGAACAAAATGGCCATCTTTTTTTCCTGAAATGATCTATGTGACCGCATAGTAATAGCAATTTATAGATTCTTGCATTTTGGTCTTCAAATTTTGTTTCGTCAATCTTGACATCTTTTCTCATGTCTTCTTACCCCCAATGTGTCATTCCAATACTCAATTAGTCATCGACATCTTCACATTTTCAATTCCTCTTTCAGGTCATCTTTCGATTATTTGCACATTGGTCCCTGAACTTTGATTTTCTTGCATTTTAGTCATTTTTTCTATTTTTCTCCTAATTTTCGCCATATTCATCATTGGTGTCCTGCACAACACAAATTACATCGAATTAAGCTATAATATTTATTAACAATTATCCATATTTGTAGCTTAAATTAAGTTTGTAAAACACACTTATCATACACCAAGCATGATTGCTTTTTAAATTGATGATTGAAAAAAAAAAAAAAAAATTAACCATCACGTTATATATTTGCAAATTAAATCAATAAATCTTTGTGAAGTATAAAAAGCACTTTGCAAATTGAGCCCTTATTTTCTTTAATTAAAAAAATTTGATAAAAATCTAGATTAAAAACAACTATTAATTTTAATTAGATGTTTTATGAGACTTTTCAATCACAAATTTCATTGATTTTTATCGAAATATATTAAATACGTAATTTTTATCAAAACCAAACAGGATGCAAATGAGCAAGTCCTCATGGTCATTGGACTAAAAAAATTCAACCGAGTACGATCCTTTATAATTGACTGATCAACTTAGGAGCTGTCAAAAGAGAGATTAAGCCCCTTGTTTGACAATTATATTTTTCATAAAAAAAAGTTTTAAATAGTGATTTTTAGAAAAATGTATTATTAAAAAGTAGGAAAATGCATTGAATTTACAGGCAAAAATTTTATTGTATGAATGTGTTGTTGAAAATGAGTATATTTGGGAGAAAAAAAATCGAAAAGTATAATTGTCAAACATGGCCAAATAGTTGATTTTGATTCGGTTTTTCAACGGACTGAATAGTCCAAAACCTGTACTTACCACCCATTTTTACACAACTTGGTGAGTCGTAAGACTCAATCCTTCCAATCATTAATTATTATGAATTCATTTCTCCAAGCCTCAAATTATTAATTAACACTATAATATTCCCACTTCTTCCCACAATCAAGAAAACTAAACGAAAGAAAATCAATTGTTGATCACGTTTGAATTCATGTATTACTTTGCCTGATTTACATAATTAATAATCCCCGGGTGTAATTAAAACGATGGAAAACGTACATAAAATATTTCGGATCAAATATAAAAAATATGTTCACATGGAGAAGCCAAATAATGGAGCAAAATAAATAACCATTATAGATTTAAGCAAAATTTTGTCAAACAAGTAATAGCTAGCAAAATGATATTTTGACAAAAAGTTTCTCTATTCATATTTTAGTAGTGTAAAATCAGATTGGGTAAAACTATTTTTTAACACACTCACATTTCTTTTGACACGTTTGTTAGTTATTTATACAAAATTAAATTTCACGGCGATTGACCGGCAAATTCTTGTCCTTGTGGATGACAAAAACTTCAATAATGGGGTTTCTATATGCACAAGTAATAGAATCTATTATTTAAATCATGGCACTTCAAGTCTGGAATCATTCAAATCGTGACACCTTGAATCCTGAAATGAAAGATAGAAGCAAATGGACATCGGATATCGAGGTGGATTCGAGGTTCAAAATATCATGATCTAAATGATTGATCCAATTCACGTGTACATAAAAATCGTTGTAGTGAACCTCTTTCTCATCATGAACACATGTACTCATATTTACTTATTAGTTGACTCTCTTACTCGTTTAAAAGTTATTCCACTTACAGAAAATTTGTGCATGCCCCATATTCATCTATCAAGCTACTTGGAAATACTCGATGAATAATGATATATGTACAATACCCTTGAGAACTTGGTTGACGTACAACCATATGTGGAAGAAATTTATGCAGTGGTGTGATGGATGAGTTTAAAATCAATAATGTAGATATTGTCACGTGGAAAATTGTAAATGAAAATGTAAGAGATATGTATAGGTAGCATGATTGATACTCGGATAGCGTTTATTTCTCCACTAGTTTTCTAAAGCATTAGTCTCGAATAATCCCGCCATCCCCATGTGAACGAATATCAGATATTTGTATTGTATTTGCACCGTCCCCAAGCACACCCCCTCCACCCCCTTCCACTCTCTAGAGCTGATAATACAAAGCCTTCCACAACTGTACAAGAATCTCTCAACCTTTTTGTCTCTCTTGCAAGAAAGCACAAAAAGGAAAAGGTGAGCTTTTCTTCAATTTTCTATGTTTTCCAGGTTTTGTCATTTTCACTTGCGTTATTTGAAATTGGAGCTTTACACATGTGGTCATGAAGTTTCAGATTAATGTAATGTTATCTTGGAATTTTCTTTATTTTTTGTTTCTTTATGTTAATTGAATGATTGTAACTTATTTATTGAAATTCTGTACTTTTGAGTTTTATGCTTTCATTTCTTCTTGAATCGTACGAATGAATTTCTAATAATAATGTAATTTTATCTTAATAATTCCATGAGAATCCTTAAATTTTATGATTTTTCACATGCTAATAAATCATATAGTGAGTACAAAGCACATCAATTTGCTTCCAGTAGTTTAATATTGATGAAAAATGGTCCTTTTTTCTTGAAATGATTCAATCAAGGCTCGAGACTTAGGAGTATGCTGGCGATCCAATAGTTAAATCGAACTACATTGCCTGATACCTCAAGATCTTTACAGATGAGACATTTTATTCATTTAAATTATAGTTTTGACGTGTGCGAGTCGATTATATGTTTTTATCAAAAGCCTTAATATGTGTACAATTTTCATGAATAGGCAAAGGTGAGATTTGTTCCATAAACTTTGTCTACTCTATTGTTTGTAGAAAAAGTTTTTCATCATTTATGTATTTTCATTATTTTGCCGGACCAGGCTAATCCTAGCCCATTTATTGAGGCTCCATCCCAATAATTTAATTAGTCAACTCACTCTTTTATTGCCTTTATTTAATAGGTATGCAGCTATGGACCATGTCATTTTCTGTCCCTTTTGTCATGAATTACATGTAACCATGGTTGTCTACCTAACCATTTGGCTAAATGAAGCCATTTTCTTATATATTATGTCTGTTAGATATTATAGTTAGAAATGAAAATCTTGTCAACACTAGTATGGTGTATGATTTCTTGATTGGTAATTTACATGTTGTAGTTTCACAAAATACGTTTTACCATGATTATGAATATTAATCAGGACATGTTGGTGATGAATAATTGTAAGGTATAGATGAACATCCAAATCAGTTTTATGTATTTTTGGATGAATTATATGTTAGATATGCATATCCATGCTCATGTATATAGATATAATTTGCAGGTAGTCGACTTCCTTTCTTTCTGAGTGAAGTGTTAACGTATAATGGCATCAACACTGGTAAGAAACCGCATGCTGTGTATCTTTCCTTTTTAAGCAATCATATGAAATTATCCTACATGGGTTTGGTTCGTTGGAAGCCTGGTTTTTTAGGCTATCGTGTGAAAAAGGGAAAGCATGAGTTGTGGCTATTGTAGTTACTTAGAGTTAGTTTCTTCAGATCTAATTGTAGATGTAGCTATATCAAACGAACAGCAGAAAATGGTTAATGTAGCCTACCTCAGATTTACTTTCATAAGAGGCTTTGTTGTTTTGTTGTGATCTTTTGCTCTTTCCAACGTGATCTCGGTTCTTTCCTTTCAGGTTAAGTCAAATAAGATGAAGAGGATGGAATCAAAAAAGTCGCACTCATGGTGGTGGAATAGCCACATTAGTCCCAAAAACTCTAAGTGGTTACAAGATAATCTTGAAGGTAATAAATATATCATTTACATAGAAATCATGGAAATTATGTTAACTAGAGTTTTAAAAGCACAAACACAAGTTTTCAGTTCGACTTTATTTTTTCTTTTTTAGCAAGCATCAGGAATAGAAAGATAATGCATATGACTATCAACTGATTAACTAGACAATTTCGATGTTGTAAATGGCTTCATTGATTTAAATCATTGTATTAACTCAAAATTGTAAAGATAAAATGTTAAATTTCATCTTCTTATGTTCAGTTTATATATTTTTCTAGTTATTGTTAGAATTCTCACGTTTCATAATTTGAATAATATATGTCGAGCCGAAAAATTGAGGAAAATTTGAATGATCCCAGAAATGGACCAGAAAGTCAAACTGATGTTAAAACTCATAGAAGAGGATGCAGATTCATTTGCTAGAAGGGCTGAAATGTACTATCAGAAGAGACCAGAGTTGATAAGTCTTGTTGAAGAGTTTTATCGAATGTATCGGGCACTAGCAGAGCGTTATGATATTGTGACTGGAGAACTTCGGAAAAGTATTCCATCTGATCTCCAATCTCAGGCATCTGGAATATCTGATGTGGGATCTGAACCACCATCCTCTCTGCCATCTCCCGATCGAAATCCTAGTCGTCCCAAATCCAGTGCTCTCTTTCTTGGTACTGGTGGAAGTGGCTCGGATTTAAATAAAGTAGATGGTTCATCTACATCTGATTCCGAATCTGTCTCGGATGATTCCTCTGTTAACAATTACTCTGGCACACAGAGCAATGTTGAGGAACATGAGTTGCGTCAGAGGATTACTGAATTGGAGACTGAGCTTTCGGATGTGAAAGAAAGACTCGAGATGCAACAGAAAGTGATTTCTGAAGGCTCGTTTATGAAATCGTCCAATGAAAATTCTGAAGCTCTTGCTAGAGTAGCGGCATATGAAGAAGATTTGAGGATTGCAAAGGATAAGATTCAGCTATTTGAGGAGGAAAATAGTCGTTTTTTAATTGAGCTTCAGAAGTATATCTCTCTTAAAGATGCTGAAGCGGAGCAAAATCAGGTCAGAGGGCTTCAAGAAAGCAATGATGGATCAAAAGCTGATGGTTTTTACCCAGTGAACAAGATTCGGACACTCGAGGAAGAGCTGAAAATTACACAAGAGAAGCTGCATGATTCGGAAAAGGAAGTTGTAAGCTTAAGGGACAACCTCGAGTGCAATGGGTCATCTATTCAACATTTGCAAGATCAGCTTAAATCAGCCCAAAAGGAGATTTCCATCTGCATAATTAAACTCGAGAATGAAAAAAGTGAGGTTTCAAAGCTGCAGGATCAAATAGAGAGGTACAAATCCAATCTTGCTGGCAGAGATCAAGAAATCCGGGGATTGAAAGAAGCAATTTCAAATGCCAGTAAGAGCTTATCCGAAGAAAATAAGCAACTTCAATCAGATTTAACTATAATATCGAAGGAACGATCTTATTTGGAGAATAACCTAAAAGAATTGGATTTGCACTGCCAATCCTTAGAGGAGAATGTCAGACAAGCTGAAGCTGGAAAAGCAGAGACGGAAGTTATGCTTGGAGCTCAAATTGAGCAGTTGCAGGTTGAAATTTCTGAGAAAAAAGACCACATTGAAGAATTAAATAAAATCCTTGAAGCCTTAAAACTGAATTACAACATGCTGAGGTCTGAGAAAGACAGTCGTGATGCCAAGATCGGTACACTTTCTGCAGAGATTGGTTTGAAAGATGACCAAATCGATCAAATGAAAAATCATTTGCATCAATTACATATGGAGCATGTTGAATTGATTGTTGCAGCTGAAGGGTCACATAAAATGACAGAGAAGTTACGTACAAGAGTTGAAAAATTGGAGACAGAGGTCAAGAGAAAAGAAGAAGTTATTCGGGAAGGAGCAGAAGAGAAACGAGAGGCTATAAGGCAGCTTTGCTTATCACTTGAACATTATCGAAATGGTTATCATTGGCTTCGTCAGGCTGTTATCAGTCTCAAGCGAGTACCCGTAATGGCATCCTAGGTTTTTTTAACATAGAAACATCCATTTCTTCAGCTTCCGGACATCTTGCCTTGTCTGAGTCGCTTCCTAATAAACTCATTTACTTCTACATTATCTGTTCTGTTTCGACAGTCTTCCATCCTTTTGTTTATCTCATTAACTTCAACATTGTCTGTTTTGTTTCAACATTCTTCCATCCTTTTGTTTATCTAGGTGCATAAATGTTGTATTATACAGAACAATATAGACTTGATCGAATTTGTTTCGTGGTTTCCAGTCGTCCTTTTATCAAGGATTAATCTACTGGATTGATTCATGGTCGATATGTTGAGACTTGCAAGAGAATTTATTTACTGTTTGTCAAAAATCTTCAGCGGTTGTCTTTTTGTTACCAGAGCTTTACTTTGTTCTCAGTATACATTCACTGCTAATTTTAGACTTAAGAAATAAAAATGATCATGTACTTGTAAATGTGTATTGCAGAAGCAGGAGAATCAATGTTTTAAAATTCAGAATAAATACGAAGTTCCTTGCTAAATTTAAATGAATAAATGTGTTCTATATTCAATAACTTAAGCTCTCGGACGAGGTACTTCGGCATGGTATTACAACAATTGAATTGAAGGTCGTGAGTTCAAATTCGTCATTATTTATTTATGAAAATTGTTCACGTGTGGGATATTAAAAATTAAATTTGACATGCTCTTAGGGAAGCATTTTGGATATTAAAAAGTTTTAATAGAGTCATAACAAAAAGTTCAATGAGTAATGGATGCTAAAAATTGTATATCAGAACCAAAACAGGTTATTTAAAATAGAGAGCAACAAATGATCACTTGGACACAGGTAAACAATTTTGGAGAATATATATAATTCATGAAAGAAAATCTGTTGTTGGATAGTAGAAAGCCTTTTCATATGAATAAACAATACAAATGTTAGAAAGAACAAAAAAATTGAAATTTGAATTTACAATCACTAATAGAAAATTCAAAATTCCATTAATATTTGAAGTCAGTTGAACCGTCCCAATAACACAATTAACCCAAAACAAACACTTGAGACAGTTCAAGAAAGTAAAAGAGTACCGAAGATTGTTCACCCCTTAGGGTCTGGATGTTCATTTGCTCTAAAGCCTACTCATCCATTTAGCATCCTATTGAAGTGGATTATGTTAGAGATAAGCTAAACTTGATTAGGACTCTTGTACCTCATCTTGTAGAGAATGCTAAACTACATTATGACTCTTGTAAAAGATGCTAAACTAGATTGGTACTCTTGTATCGTCGTCTTGTAGAAATGTATTATCTCGTCTAGTATGTAGCTAGCTAGTAATTATTTGATACAAGTTGTACTAGTTAGGGACTCTATAACTGTAAATAGGCCAATAGTTTATCATAAAGTTCATTTAATTTTTGGATTCTCGGAATAGCTTTCTTCTCAATTTTCTACTTATAGCTCAAGCTCTAAAATCAAACCAAATTCTTACAGTATTCAATAAAAGGCAGAAATCACCAAGACTTCTCGACACAGCTTTCAAAATCTCTACCTAACTAGCTAGTTACTCTTCACTCTCACAAAGAGAAACCTTCCTCTCTCTGATTACACGAAGGATCACTAAGATCTTTTACAAAAATGAAAAACAAAAGTGAGAGGAAGAAGATGACGAACACAACGAGAGAAGAAAGAGAATATGTATTGATGTTACAAAAAATCATCATCGGTTGATTCTTGAGCTTGACGATTGATGATGATCACGAACGAAATATTCGGTAACTGAAACAAAGGCATCGAGGTGTGTCCTCATCGCCTCCGATACTTAAGTTAGTGAAATGGAGAAATATAAACGTAAGGCTTTAAATTGAATGTAATAATATACCTGAATAATGAATTAGAACCTATATTTAAAGAGGTAAGTAGCATACTCTTAATAAGATTAGGATACTTGAAGCTTTGTCTATTTAAGAGATGCAAAAGATTTGAGTATTTCAATATGAGTAAGAGTTATAAGATAGTTAAAATACAATCTCATCGGAGTTGGATAAGTCTTGAAGATGGTGTTGAAATTTGGTTTAGAGAATGAAGTTAAGAATGAAAAAGTGACTTTTGTGTCAATTTCGACCAAATATTTGAACTTGATCTGATAGTCAAATTATGAATATAAATAAACTGACTTGTTCTAGTCGTCAAGTAGATCGTCGTAGTATATTTGGAATCTCAAAATCAATTCCGGATGAATGAGAAATTGCCGTCCAAAGTTGGATAAAAAAGAGTAAATACGGACTCGGTAATGGATATCTCCATCGCTCACCTATCATTCGAGCGGTGAGACTGTTGCTGAGTGACAGTCTAGCGACAGGCTAGTAGCGAGAGAAGCTTTGATGAAAAGGTGTGACTGTCGCTTGAGTGAGATGTCAGCGACATGCTAGCGACAGTAAACGCTGCGACTTTTGACAAATGTTGTTGAGTTTGGGGCGCAACATTTCACTCACAACATTTCATCTTCTATATAAAGGACCCTTTGGATGTATGTTAAGCATCCTATATCATTTGCATTTAGCATAATATCAAAAAATCTTGCAAAATACTCTCCAAAAGTCATTCTAAAACCTTTTTCGTGTAGAGAGAATTTCGTTTTAAGTTCGTTGTTGCTTGTGGTTTGAAATACTTCTACCACAAGTCGTATCCATTGTATATTGGGAAACAAGTACCGTAGTCCGTTAGCACCGTTGTGGGGGCAATATTGTCTTAAGGAGAAAGTATTTTTACTTGCCTCGGATTTCGTTTTTCCTTTTGTTTTCTTCTTCTTGCTTTCTTTCTTTAAAGTTTAATTACGCTCATGTGAATTAAACTTGAATACTTCCTTGTCTTGAACAACCATTTTCACTACCGCCCCAACAAACTTAAGACAATATCCATTTCTGGTTGTTACATTCTTTCTTCGTCTTTGGAATAAGTTTTTGTGTGCTATTCCTTTCTTTCTGTATTTTTGTACGTTGAACTTCTATTTATAATAGAAATAAATCTTGTTGAGACTACTTCAAGTCAAACAACAAATGGTACGAAACATGTGGTTCCACTTTTGACCATACCTATATCAAACTCTCACATCCTACATGGGGAAAAATCGGAGAAGTTTGCAGGTGTGGATTTTAAAAGATGGCAACAAAAGATATTGTTTTATCTTACTACTTTGAATTTGGCAAAGCTCCTAAAAGAAAGAGCTCCTGTTGTACAAAAAGGAAAAAATAATGGTAATTTGATTATTACTTTAGATGCATGGAAGCATTCGGAGTTCCATTGCAAAAATTATAACCTAAATGGATTGGACAATACACTTTATAGAGTGTATAGTTCAATGGACTTGGAGATTTATGAGATTCATTGGAAAAGAAGTATAAGACCGAGGATGACGGAATAAAGAAGTTCATTGTTGACAAGTTTTTGGACTACAAAATGGTAGACTTAAAAACCTTGATAAGTCAAGTACAAGAACTTCAAGCTCTACTTCATGATATACATGCTGAAAAGATGGAATTGAGTGAGTCTTTTCAAGTTGCGGCCATAATTGAGAAGCTCCCTCATATGTGGAGATTTCAAGAACAAACGCAAGGAGATAAATTTGAATGAATTGATAGTCAGATTGAGAATCAGGGAAGACAATAGAAACACCGAAATGAAATCTATTGTTCAACTTGGAGCAAATCTTGTTGAACGAAAGTTGCAATAAGAAACGAAAGATCTCCAGTGTGGTACAAAAAAGCGACAACTCCAAGAATGCCAAAAAAGTTTAAAGGCAGCTGTTACAGTTGTGGAAAAGCTGGAAATCGCTCTAATGAATGTCGAAAGCCTAAGAAGAACGCACAAGCCAATAATAGTAGTGCATATTGTTTCCTTGTGCACAAATCTGAAATTCAAGATGTACATGAAGGAAGAATAATTGAATCGAGAAATGCATCATTCTTCGAGAATATTTTTCCATATAAGAACAAGGAAAATGCAAATTCAAATAAAAGAACTTATGATACTACAAATGACACTTCAAATGATGAAGAAGCAAGGTGTAATAAAAAAAGTTAGAATATCTACTTCGTATGGCTCAGATTTTCTAACATATATGGTAGAAAATGAACCAAAGACTTTCGATGAAGTAATGTCTACACCGGAAGCACCGCATTGAAAAAAAACTATCAATAGTGAGATAGATTCTATAATGCAAAATCATACTTGGGAGTTAGTTGATTTACCTCTTGAGAACAAGCCTTTAGAGTGTAAATAAGTTTTCAATAGGAAACTTAAACCGGATGGATCCATTGAAAAATATAATACTAAATTGGTTGCCAAGGAATATTGACAAAAAGAAAGACTTGACTTCTCTGATACCTACTCACCGTAACTAGAATCACCTCGATAAGGTTTTTAATTGTTATTGCAGCATTACATAACCTTGAGATTCATCAAATGGATATAAGACGGCATTCTTAAATGGTGAATTAGAAGATGAAATATACATGGAACAACGTGAAGGGATCGTCTCTCCTAATCACAAACAAAAGTTTTGTAAATTAGTAAAATCCTTATATGAATTGAAATAAACCCCTAAAAATAACATCAATAGTTAGACAAAATAATGTTGTCTAATGGATTTAAGATAAATGAGTATGACAAATGTGTATACATTATAAACCAAAAGTCCACATGATCGTATGTCTATATGTAGATGACATGTTGATAATGGTCAATAGTCACGAAACAATGATAAACACCAAGAGAATGTTAACAAAATATTTTAATAAGAAAGACTTGGGTGTGGCTGATGTAATATTAGAGATTAAGATCTCTAGAGCATTAGAAGAAACTATACTTTCTCAATCTAACCACATTGAGAGTATACTTAAAAGGTATAATGTACTTGAAGAAAGTCTCGTGAAAACCTCTACTGACACAAGTTTACACTTAGTAAAAAATACGGGTGAATTTGTGTCACAACTAAAATATTCACAGGTTATAGACAGTCTTATGTATATTACAAACTGCACTCGACCGAACACATCATTTGTTGTGAATAAACTTAGTAGATTCACACAAGTAATCTAAGTCATGATCATTGAAAGGGTTTAACAAGGGTTCTTAGGTACTTGAAGTATACTTTAACCTATGGATTACACTTCACAAAATATCCCGTAATATTAGAAGAATATTGTGATGCAAATTGGATATCCGATATAAAAGATTAAGTCTGCTAGTGGTTATGTATTTACCATTGGTGGAGCTATTATATCATAGAAGTCGACAAAGTAAACTTGTATAACTCGATCAACAATAGAATCAGAGTTGCTTTGGACAAAACTGGGACAGAAGCAAAATGATTTCGTAACTTCGTGGAAGAGATTCCATGTTAGCCTAAGCCGGTACCTGCTATTAGTATACATTGTGATAATCAATCAACAATTGAAAGAGCTCAAAACAACATGTATAATGGCAAGTCTAGATATATATGTCGTAGAAACAATACCAATAAGAAACCGATCTCTAATAGCATAATCTCCATAGATTATGTAAAATCAAAGGAGGACATTGTGGATCCACTTACAAAAGGTTTACCAAAATATCAATTACGTTGTCTATCGAAAGAAATTGGATTAAAGCCTACTACGTAAGGATCTTTGTAATTGTAACCCTACCTTGTTGACTGGAAATCCCAAGATCTTGGTTCAAGGGGACACTAAGTTATGAATATTCAATGAAGCACTTGGGAAAATGTTTCCTAACTCATTCATATGATAGTTAAGCCTCTATTTGAGCCACATTATATTTTTCATTCATATTCTTCTACTCATTTTCAACCACACATTCTTCAATAGAATAATATTTTCATCACATCAATAATTTTTCCTTCTTTTTCAACCACATATTCCCCATCACATCAACCAAAAAAATACCTTCTTTATACAAAAATGCCTACCAAACAGAGGCTAAAAGTACTTTCTGCAGAATGTTAAGGTTAAGATATCTTTTTAATGATTCTTATATCTTGATTAAGTCAAGTGGAGTAGGACATAATACTCTTAATAGAAGGTCACCCATGTGAGGTGGGACAACTTCGATGAAAATTGTTCGAAGGCTAAAATTTTCTTCGAACAATTTTCTAACGCTTATGAAACCCAATAGTGGTTCAGGGCCAAAATAATCCAAGCCATGAGAACCATGAACGATTTAGGAAAACAATCTGTGTGAGTATTATTGTCTTGGTTTACACCAATGGCTGAATGGTTCAACACATCACGTTCACCAATTAACCAATAAATCCGATAGTATTTCACTAAGGAATGTTCAAGGCCGAAAGTTACATTATCGATGCAGTCTTTTTCTACTTCTTTCTCTACAATGCATCATATTTCTGCATAGCATATGCATATTCAAATATTCATTCATGCGGGGGATTGTTGGAATTTGGTTTAGAGAATGAAATTAAGTATGAAAAAGTGATTTTCGTGTCAATTTCAACCAAATATTCGGACTTAAACCGATAGTCAATTTATGAATATAAATAAATTAACGTGTTCTACTCATCTGTAGAACATCATGGCATATTTGAAATCTTAAAATCAATTCCAGATGAATGAGAAATTGTGGTCCAAAATTGGATACAAGCTGGGAAATGATTATCTCCATCACTCGCCTATTGCTCGAGCAGGAGACTGTCGCTCGAGCGACACTCTGATGAAAAGATGTTACTGTCACTCGAGCGAGAGGTCAGCAACAGGCTAGCGACAGTAAATGTTGTGACCTTTGACAAATGTTGTTGAGTTTGGAACGCGGCATTTCACTCGCAACCTTTCATCTTCTATATAAAGGATCATTTGAACATCCATTAAGTATCCCATATCATTTGCATTGAGTATAACATCAAAAACTCTTGCAAAATACTCTCAAAAAGCCATTCTCCAACAATTTTTTTGTGTAGAGAGAAAGTTTTGTTCTAAGATCATTGTTGCTTGGGGTTTGAAGTTCTTCCACCACAAGTTGTATGTTAGGAGACATGTGTCATAGTCCGTTAGCACCATTGCAGGGCAATATTGTCTTAAGGAGAAAATTTTTTCACTTGCCTTAGATTTCGTTTTCCCCTCTGTTATCTTCTTCTTACTTTCTTTCTTTAAAGTTTAATTACGCTCCTATGAGTTAAATTTGAATATTTCCTTGTCTTGAACAACTATTTACACTACAGCCCTAACAGATGAAAGTAGAGTCTTGCTAGAGTAAGGGGACAAAGGTAAAAATCTAAGGTGACGTGAAATCATCACTACGACAATTAAGCCCAACAAGGACACTTGGAAAAAACTCCCAAGAAGACTGGAAATAGCCTTGGGCAGTGTTGTTCGAGGTTGGTCAAGAAATGATCATATCATTATTCCACATGCATTCATGTTCAGGACTCGAGGATGTTACTTGGAATGTTTGAGGTTCGAAAATGAGATGCAGATTGGTCAGGTCGAGTGTTGACTGCTTGAGGTCGAGTAAAGGATGTGCCCGAGTACATAGATCTAGGAAAGAAATGTTCGAGCTTATAAGAACAATCATTTTACTTGATGATTTTTAGGACTAATTTTTGCTTGAATGTACGAAATATTTGCAAGAATGTTTGCACGGAGCAAGGCCTTGAGGTGCTTGCTCGTGGGCAATGCTTTGAGTACTTGCATGGGACAAGACTCTGAGTGCTTGCTCGGAGGCAAGGTTTTGAGATGGTTGCACGGGGCAAGGCTTTGAAGTGCTTGCTCGTGGGCAAGGTTTTGAGTACTTGTATGGAGCAAGACTTTGAGTACTTGCATGGGGCAAGACTTTTCTTCTAATAATAAGAAATCCACAAGTTAAGGCTCGCCTTCAATAATGAGAAAATCACGAGCTAGAGCTCGACTTCAATAATAAGAAAACCACGAGCTGAAGCTCGACTTCAATAATAAGAAAATTACGAGCTGAAACTCGCCTTCAATAATGAGGAAATCACAAGTTAGGACTCACCTTCAATAATGAGGAAATCACAAGCTAGGGCCCGTCTTCAATAATGAGAAAATCACGAGCTAGAGCTTGCCTTCAATAATAAGGAAACTACGAGCTAGGGCTCGCCTTCAAAGATGAGAAAATCATGAGTTAGCCCCAAGGTGCTAGGACTTATGAGCCCACCAGGCCCTTCAATTTTACCAATATTAGTTGGGCATTCGGTCAAGCACTTAGTGTGTATGAACCAAATGATATTGTAAATCTTAACCAAATAATCGTAGCATAAGCATGAGCATCGATGACACCAAAAAAATATATTTTTTAATGATTAAAACACAAATCATATGATGTATGTTGTCTGACTGGCGTCTTTAAGGATCCGTAACATTTCTTTTGGCATGTACGCATGAGCTACTATTTTAATTTCAACTCATCATGAAGGTTGCTCCACATTAGTAGCAGTGTAGAGAATATGGGCAAATAGTGGTTTCATGATATTTTCAATGCATAGCCTTTGTTTATGCATATATTTTCAATAGACTTTTCTGACACAACTTCTTCATGGTTAGCCATATCATTTCCCACATACGGGGCCAATGATGTTACCAAAAATCGTTATCGATTGATTCTTGAGTTTGATGATGATCACGAACGAAATCTCTGGTACCTGAAACAAAGGCATCAAAGTGTGCCCTCATTGCCCCCTCCGATACTTAAGTTAGCATAATGGAGAAATGTAAGCGTAAAACTTTAAATTGATTGTAAGAACATACTTGAATAATGAATTAGAACCTATATTTATGGAGGTAAGTAACACACTCTTGAAAGGATTAGATTACTTGAAGCCTTATCTATTTAAGAGATGCAAAAACTTGAGTAATTCAATATGAGTGGGAGTTGTAAGCTAGTTAGAATCCAATCTTATTGGATTCGAATGAGTTTGAAGATAGAAGTAGAGTCCTACTAGAGTAAAGGGACAAAGGTAAAAATCCGAGGTGACATAGAATTGTCACGTGCGGCAATTATGTTCGACGAAGACACCTAAGGAAAACTCTCAAGATGACTCGAAACAACCTAGCACATTGTAGTTCGGGGTTGATCAAGAAATGACCATATCATGTATCATGTCGATGACTAAAAATGATGTGATAAGATTAGATCAACTTAAAGTGTTTTATATTAGAATAACTGCTGGAATATTGCAATAAGTGAGATTTTTATAGAAGATTGAGTTTGAGAGAATGTTGCGATAAGTTGGCTTAGTTCGGCATGAGTGGGAGACAACACATTTAGCATTTAACCAATATTGTGCTTGTCGTTACTATTTTTACAGTATAGTTTACATTGAAATGAAATTGTTGGATTGTTTTTGTCTAATTGATTTACTATTAATTGTTGTCATCTTGTCGGCTTATTGTTGAATGTTTTTGCACACTAACACATTTAGCATTTAGCGTTATGTTTGTCGTCACTATTTTTCAGTGTATTAATAATAGTTTATATTGAAATAAAACTACTGGATTTTTGTTGCATCATGGCTTATTGTTGAATGTTGTTATCATGCTAGCGTTTTGTTGGATTTTTGAATTGTTTATGTATCGTCAACTTGTCTGATTGTGAAAAAAATGTATACGCCACGTGGCATTTTCTACATGCTGAAATTGATAACATGTCAGTTCATCACTGTAACATGTGAGTTCATCACTGTTTCAATCCCCTAAATAAATTTCTTGATCCTCCTATGAATGTTATTGATGTGCATAGATTTCCTATTCCCAAGTAGCTCAAACTCCACTTAAAATATGACTTCACTATTTTGGAAATTTTTGAAGTGATAGTAAATGGTGTACAATTTTATATCTCGTCTTATATTTTCTAGTCTTATCTATAGATTTTGTCCTAAACATTTAGATATTGTGAAGCATCATTTGTATAGAGCTTAAGCTAGTTTAGGTAGGAGGCACATGGCAATTCAGTTAATAAAAGGTATGCTCATTTAGACTTGTAACGTGCTGACATCATATGAATAGGTTAATTAAGTATTGAAGATTAATTCCTCAAACTTTTAAAGTGAAGTTTATTATTTTATTATCTTCTCAAGTACTCGATGTTCAATATATAATAAAGAGTGCAAGCACAGACAAACTCCTTATATTTGGACAAGCATAACTTTTGAGTCCACTATTTAACATATAAAAAAGATTAATGTTTGGATCACAAGCACATGGTAGGAAGTATGGGAGGATTGATCCATGACCTTTCCCATGAAGCGTATAAGATCATGTAAGCCTTCAACTAATCAATTGACACAGAGGCGCGGGAGGGACTTCCACTACATGTCTAAAATGAAGGATCGGATGGAGATCCGCATCAAGAAGTATTGGAATAATATTTCCAAGTAAGAGGAAAGGAGAAGAAACAAAAAGAATATAATTAAGAACTTCAAAGAAAATTCAAAGGCATAAACACGTAAGCGTTATCCTCAAACGATATTTGCCCCCTCTCGGACTGAATTTGATACTTAAGGGACTCTTAGAAAATGATTTGCAGGATTTATCAAGCCTTGATAAAGAATAAACACTTAAACACTTGTGAAATTCCTTCAAAACTCAAGAACACAAAAATTAGACTTTTAAATATTAAAAAAGAGAGTTTAATCTTTATTGTGGAATAGAATTTGATCTCAAGTGGTTTTATTAGTTTTATATTGATCATTAATCATCTATTTATAGATCTTAACCAACACTAAACGAAATGGTGCCAAAACATAATGAAAAGAGACATTTTTTCATCTAAAAGGACATCAAGTTCCAAGTTGAAAAACCAGCCCACGACTAGTTTTTAACCCCATGCATATAGAAGCATTTTTGCTTCTATTCCTACGGGCTCAAACCATGCGTAGATATGGTAGAATAGCCTATGTGTACGCATGGGAAAAAAATTCAAAATTTTCAATTTTATTCAACATTCTATTTTATTGATTTTGAACAACAATTTAAACAATCCCCCACTTGTTCAATATTCAATAAAATCTTATATTCAAAATATACTACACTTATGCATAAGAATTAGATATCTTTCGATTTGAATCTAACCATAGTGTTATTCAAACAAAGTAAAGTCGAAATTAAAGATAGCATGAAAGGTTTGAACCAATTATTCCATGTGACAATACCGATAAGAACACATACAAAAGTATCAAGTGTTCATACAAAAGTATCAAGTGTTCTTAAATTCCTCAACTCACTTAGCGCTAATATGATCTTACGTTCGTCCTCTTCAGCAAACTTTTAAGAGACAAACTCTAACTCTCTATTGAGGCGGTACCACCTTGAAGTTCATCTAGGTGAAACTCTTTCGGTATCTTTGTTACTTTTAGAGATACTTATACTTAGTACTGAATTTCATTAAGAGCTTAAATCTCAACCCTCACTTGAGTAACAACCAGTATTATATAATTAAGATGGGGTTATCGAGGATTTTATAATGTTGAAACTATCCACATATCGAATGACTTGTTGTTATCATTTGAACCCATGGATCACTTGTTAAGTAATGACAAGTAAGGTTTTCATCATTGGTAGATCTTTTAGTTTAAAAGTTTCAACCCCATCCTACTCAAAGAAAATATTACTAAATCTCTATTTAAATATTTAGTTAAAAGATCTGCTAAATTATCTATTGACCTAACATAATTTAGGAAAATTATTCCACTATTGATTAATTTCCTTATGTAGTCATGTCTTAGACTCATATTTCTAAACTTTTCACTGTATACCTCGTTGTATGCCTTTGATAATGTGGTTTGATTATCACACCTGATAGATATTGAAGATGTATTCTTTGGCCCCAAAGGTATCTCATAAAGTAGATCCTTTAGCCACTCAACTTTTTTTCCAGTTTCTAATAGTGCTATAAATTCAGATTTCATAGTTGAGTGTGTTATACATGTTTGTGTCTTTGATTTCCAAGAAACAATACCTCTTCCAAGAGTAAACAACCAACCTGAAATAGATTTACTTTCACCCGTATTAGATATCCAACTAATATCGGTAAATCCTTCTAATATAGCCGGAAACTCAGTATATTGTAGACCTAAGTTCTTGGTTTTCTTTAAATAACCAAGAACTCTTCCAATGACCTTCTAATGTTCCTTGCTCGTATCATTAGGAAACATACTAAATTTACTAATTGCAAATGATATATCTGGTATTGTGCATTGAATTGCGTACATTAGACTTCCTATAGCACTTGCATACTTTAATTGAGCAATTTCTCTTCCATCATTCTTTATAAGTTTTAAACTTGGATCAAGAAGGGTACTAAATTCTCTTATGTTCAAATGTTTGAACTTATTTGTCACATTCTCGATATAATGTAACTGACTCAAATTGTAATTCTCACTAGTTTTAGTAATGTTGATACCTAAAATGGTATCCACTTGTCCAAAATAATTCATCTTGAATGTGGAAGATATAAATCTCTTCATTTCTTTTATTCCATTCATGTGATTACTCAAAATCAACATGTCGTCAACGTATAAGCAAATAAATATAACACAATTAGCACATAATTTGGAATACAAGCATTTATCTACACTATTAGTTTGAAACCAAATGAATAAATAGCTAAGTCAAATTTCTCATACCATTTCTTGGGTGCTTGCTTTAAACCGTATAATGATTTCACTAACTTGCACACCTTATGCCCATTTTTATGTAGAGCAAACATTCGAGTTGTTCCATATAAACCTCCTTATTAAGATCCTCATTTAAGATGTTGTGTTGACTAGGGTTGGACATAGCCCAGTTCAGTTCGGTTCTCCGAACGCGAATTTTCGGGTATTTAGTAAGTGGAACCGTTCGGGTTCGATTTCCGTACAATAATTATTTTTTTTATATTTACAACAACACTACATTAATTCAACTAATGACGTTCAATTTTAGCTCTTACAAAATAACGTAGTCCAATTTCGTGATGTCTTTTGCACCTCTTTATTGAGTTCTTCATAGATTTGGCTGTTAAAATCATAAGAAGATAGTGAGCTCATAATAATAAAGAAAGGCTTCCAATTCGATTTCTCCAAAATGTCAGAAATGGCACTACAGTAGAATAACATATTTTGGTAAAATTTATATCAATATAAGTAATTGGACTTGGGCTGAAAATTAGAAATAGGAAAATCATATTTTGGATTTGTGTAAATTAATTAGTTAGCAAATCTATTTAGAAAAAATAAAATAATTTAGCTTATTTAAGATTTAAAAAAATTAGGGATATTTGATTCTTCGGATCTTGGTCTAAAATCGAGAATCGAACCGAACCCATTGATTTTTTATTTAAATACCCATTTAGATATTTAACTTAAGAAGAACTGCTCGATTATGTTCAGTTCGGTTTGGGTCTAATTCGATTAGGAAGTTTTGTCTAACCCTAGTCTTGACATCCATTTGAAGAACATGCAAGTCATGTATAGAAACTAATGCGAATAACATCCTAATTGATGTTATTCTAGCTACTGGTGCGTAAGTATTAAAATAATCTATTTCTGCCTTTTGTTGATAACATTTAGCTACGAATCTCACTTTAAAGGTATTAAGAGAACCATCAACATTATATTTTCTCCTAAACACTCATTTACATCCAATAGGTTTAGATCCATTTGGTAAGTCGACAAGTTTTCACGTATTATTTGATATAATTGAATCAATTTCATCTTTAATTGCTTCTTTCCAAAAGATGCTATCACGAGAAGCCATAGCTTCTCTATAAGTTTTAGGATCGATTTCCACTTATAGAACAAAATGAATTGTTCTTACAACATTCTTCTCATTTCTCTCTACTAGGTTAAGTGAAATAAGTTGGGAATCAATTTTATCAGGTCCTGAAGTCTTTTCTTTCCGAGTTCTTTTTCTTCTTCAAGGTTCATTAGATTCATTAACGTCTTTATAAAATGTTTTATCTCGTGTTCCACTAAGTTTTGGATCTCTTTATGAATTTTCCTTAATTCATCATCCGAAGATAGTGAATTCTCAAAGAACTCAATGCCATTAGATTCAATTATCACATTGGTCTCCAAATTTAATAATCTCTATGATTTGCTATTATTAGCATAACCAAAAAAAGCACATTTGATGCCTCTTAGACCCAAATTTGTCCTATTAGGGTTCGTGTTCTTACAATATATAAGACACCCCCACATTTTGAAGTATCCAATATTTGGTTTTCTTTCTTTCACCAATTTATAAGGAGAAATCTTTGTAAATTTAGAAGAAATTCTATTTAATATTCTACATGCACTCAACAATATTTCACACCATAAATTAAATGGAAACTTAGCATAAGTCAACATAGCATTTATTATTTTAATTAATGTTTTATTTTTTCTTTCAGCCAAACCATTTTGTTCAGGTATCCTAGGTGCAAAACATTGATGTACTATACCTTGTTATTTACGAAATGAATTAAAATTATTAGAAAAATATTCGCCTCCTCTATCACTTCTTAGTGTTTTTATTTTTTTACTTAAGTGATTTTCAACTTTAATTTTATATTTTTAAACATATCAAAAGGTTCGTGTTTATGTTTCATTAAATAAACATAAGTACACTTAGAGTGATCATCTATAAAGGTAATGAAATACGTATTTTCACATCTAGTTAACATACCATTTGATTCACATATGTCCACATAAATTAATTCTAAATTATTAGAAGTCTTATTTACACTTTGATAAGGCTTCTTAGTCATTTTAGATTCTACACATATTTTACATTTAAATACATCATTTTCATTATAAGATATTTAAGTCACATTTTAACAATCGTTTCATGGTACACTTACCTATGTGACATAATCTAGCATGCCATAAAGTAAATGAATCAATGAATTAAGCAAACTCAAATTTATTATTAATCAAGTTGTCAACGGCACAGAACTTGACCGTTCATTCACTAGAATAGTCTTTTCCAACAAATTTTATATTTAGGGATAGTACAATTTTACCAGACTCAAACATTTTTTATGCCCGATTTTTCTAAGAGATTATCACTAACTAAGTTCATATTCATATCAGGAACATGTAGTACATTTATTAAGGTAACAGTCTTGTCGGAAGTGAAGATAATCTCTACATTTCCTCTTCCAATCACTTTGGAGCGACTTTCATTACCCATTTGAATCTCTTGATCTCTATCCATTTAATAATAAGTCTTGAGTAAAGATTTATCATATAACACATGTACAGTTGCACATGTATCATACTACCAACTGGGTGATAGCCCAAGACTAGCTAACCAAGAAGGAGTGAATTGGTTTTCAAAATTTTTTCGAAGAATTAATCTAAATGTAAGTAAGGACTAAATAGATTAATTCAAATAGTAAGCACAAATATAAAAGTGATAACTAAAAGCGTTTTACTGGACCTCAACACAACCCACACTATAGAGTTTTACGGAACCTCAATATGACCCTCGATTTAAAAGAGTTTTACAAGTGAAATCTTCTCTTCTTAACGAATAATAGATTCAAAGTTGAGAACAAGAAGAGAAGAAAGCAAATACTTTAATAGATAGCAATGAATATAGCTCAAGTGTTGGATTTGAAAAACTTTGATAAAATTGATTTTCTTAGTTTAGAA
>CAIGRB010133990.1:41542-56886 GCA_903798255.1 Fraxinus quadrangulata
AAAATATCAGCCAATTGATTTTCTGTGTCAACAAATACAAGTGAGATATCGCCGTTTTGAACATGAGCTCTAAGAAAGTGATGTCGTATCTCAATGTGTTTAGTTCGAGAATGCAACACGGGATCTTTAGATAAGTTTATGGCACTAATATTATCACACATGATAGGAACGTGATCGTAAGATAGGTGAAAATCGCTAAGAGTTTGTTTCATCCATAGCACTTATGCACAACAACTCGGCCGAGATATATTTGGCCTTGGCCGTAGACAGAGTTGCTAAACCACGAAACTAGGGCGAAGCCTAGAAAGTGACAAATGCAGCTAGTGCTTTTCCGATCAACTTGACACCTAGCCCAATCGGCATCCGAGTAACTAAGTAGATCAATGTGAGTTCGTTTTGGATACCAAAGTCCTAAGTTTTGAGTCCCGCTAAGATATCTAAAGATTCTCTTAATGGCTTTAAGATGAGATTCCTTAGGATTAGATTGAAATCTAGCACATAAGTATACACTAAATATAATATCATGTCTACTTTCGGTTAAATAGAGAAGGGATCCGATTATATCTTGATATTTGGTGACGTCCACGGAAATGCCTTCATCTTTGTCAAGTTTTACCGATGTGCTCATCGGAGTGTTCATAGGCTTTAGATCATGCAAATCGATTTTTTTTAACATGTCTAATATATATTTATTTTAATTTATGAAAATACCATCACATGTTTGATTGATTTGAAGTTCGAGAAAGAACTTAAGTTCTCTCATCATGCTCATTTCAAATTCTTCGCTCATACTTTTTGAAATTTTTTCACAAAGACGATCATTTGTGGCACCAAAAATAATACCTACATAAATTTGGACAATGAACATATCTTCCTTATGTGTTTTGACAAAAAGAGTAGCGTCCACTTTTCCAATCATAAATCCATTTGAGATTACAAAATTTCTCAATCATTCGTACTAAGCTCTAGGAGTATGTTTCAAACAGTAAAGAGCTTTTCTAAGTTTGAGTACATGACTTGGATACTTGTAATTTTTAAAACCAGGAGGTGGTTCAACGAAAACTTCTTATTGAATAAAACCATTTAGAAAAGCACTTTTCACATCCATTTGATAAATAGTGAAATTTTTTTGACATGCAAATGCAAGAAGCATGTGAATGGATTCTAATCTAGCAACCGGTGCAAAAGTTTCTTCATAATCAATTCCTTCTTCTTGATTGTAATATTGGGCCACTAATTTAGCCTTGTTACGCACAATTATTCCATTTCATCCCGTTTATTTCTAAAAATCCATTTTGTATCAATTACAGTTTGATCGTTTGGTCTAGGGACTAAATCCCAAACATGGTTTCTTTCGAATTGATTTAGTTCTTCTTTCATAGCTAGATTCCAAAACTCATCAAACTCGATTTCTTTGAAATTTTTGGATTCGATTTGTGAAATGAAAGCATAACTACCGAGATGATTTCTAAGAGAGGTTCTAGTAGTGATACCTTTGGATAGATCGCCAATTATTAATTCATTTGGATGAGATGGAACAATCTTCCATTCATTGGGTAGCGGGGGATCATCTTGAACCTCAGTTGATTTTTCTTCACTTTCTTGAGCATTGGGCTCTTTCATTTGTTCTTTGTTAGGCAATTCCTTGTTTCACTAAGTGACTTAGTTTCATCAAATGTGACAAGTATGGATTTTTCAACGACTAGAGTTCTCTTGTTAAAAACTATATAAACTTTGCTAGTCGATAAGTATCCTAGAAAAATACCAACATCGGATTTTGAATCCAACTCTCCCGAGTTATCTGTTGTATTTAAAATAAAGTATTTGTAACCGAAAACTTTAAAGTAACTAATATTGGAAATTCTATTTTTTCAAAACTCGTAAGGAGTTTTAATTTTCTTACAACTAACTAAAACTCTATTTATAATATAACATGCGGTAGTAACGGCTTCGGCCTAAAAATATTTTGGTAAATTATTTTCGTTAAGCATGGTTCTAGCCATCTCTTGCAATGTACACCATTTTGTTGAGGAGTTCTAGGAGCCAAAAAATTATGATCATATCCATTTTCGTTACAAAATTTATCAAAAGCAACATTATCAAATTCTCCACCGTGATCACTTCTAATAATTGTAATGGTGTAATCTTTTTCGTTTTCAACTTTCTTACAAAAATATTTGAAAAATTTTAAGGCTTCATCCTTTAGGCTTAAGAATATAACCCAAGTAAACCTTGAAAAATCGTCAACGATAACGAAGACATAATGTTTACGGCCTAAGCTAGCCATTCTAGATGGTCCAAAAAGATTCATGTGGAGAAGTTGTAATGGTTTTACAGTTGAAGAGTGAAGTTTGGGCTTGAAAGAGTTTTTGACTTGTTTTTCAAATTGACATGCGTCACAAATCTTATCTTTTTCAAATTTCAAATTCGGCAATCCTTTTACAAAACAATTTTTGAAAATTTTTGAAAGAAGATCCATGCTTACATGACTTAGTCTTCTATGCCATAGCCATGTTTCGTCTTTCAAGCTAAGTAAACAATGTTTGTTATTTTCACATTCAATATAAACATCTTTACTTCGGCTTCCTACGAAAATTACCTCTTTTGATGTAGCATCTTTAACGTAACATTTGGAAGAATCGAAATTAATACTATAACCTTTATCACATAATTGACTAATGCTTAGTAAATTATGTTTAGGTTATCAACAAGTAAAACTTTTTCAATAGACGGGGATGAGTGATTACNCAAAAGTTTCTTCATAATCAATTCCTTCTTCTTGATTGTAATATTGGGCCACTAATTTAGCCTTGTTACGCACAATTATTCCATTTCATCCCGTTTATTTCTAAAAATCCATTTTGTATCAATTACAGTTTGATCGTTTGGTCTAGGGACTAAATCCCAAACATGGTTTCTTTCGAATTGATTTAGTTCTTCTTTCATAGCTAGATTCCAAAACTCATCAAACTCGATTTCTTTGAAATTTTTGGATTCGATTTGTGAAATGAAAGCATAACTACCGAGATGATTTCTAAGAGAGGTTCTAGTAGTGATACCTTTGGATAGATCGCCAATTATTAATTCATTTGGATGAGATGGAACAATCTTCCATTCATTGGGTAGCGGGGGATCATCTTGAACCTCAGTTGATTTTTCTTCACTTTCTTGAGCATTGGGCTCTTTCATTTGTTCTTTGTTAGGCAATTCCTTGTTTCACTAAGTGACTTAGTTTCATCAAATGTGACAAGTATGGATTTTTCAACGACTAGAGTTCTCTTGTTAAAAACTATATAAACTTTGCTAGTCGATAAGTATCCTAGAAAAATACCAACATCGGATTTTGAATCCAACTCTCCCGAGTTATCTGTTGTATTTAAAATAAAGTATTTGTAACCGAAAACTTTAAAGTAACTAATATTGGAAATTCTATTTTTTCAAAACTCGTAAGGAGTTTTAATTTTCTTACAACTAACTAAAACTCTATTTATAATATAACATGCGGTAGTAACGGCTTCGGCCTAAAAATATTTTGGTAAATTATTTTCGTTAAGCATGGTTCTAGCCATCTCTTGCAATGTACACCATTTTGTTGAGGAGTTCTAGGAGCCAAAAAATTATGATCATATCCATTTTCGTTACAAAATTTATCAAAAGCAACATTATCAAATTCTCCACCGTGATCACTTCTAATAATTGTAATGGTGTAATCTTTTTCGTTTTCAACTTTCTTACAAAAATATTTGAAAAATTTTAAGGCTTCATCCTTTAGGCTTAAGAATATAACCCAAGTAAACCTTGAAAAATCGTCAACGATAACGAAGACATAATGTTTACGGCCTAAGCTAGCCATTCTAGATGGTCCAAAAAGATTCATGTGGAGAAGTTGTAATGGTTTTACAGTTGAAGAGTGAAGTTTGGGCTTGAAAGAGTTTTTGACTTGTTTTTCAAATTGACATGCGTCACAAATCTTATCTTTTTCAAATTTCAAATTCGGCAATCCTTTTACAAAACAATTTTTGAAAATTTTTGAAAGAAGATCCATGCTTACATGACTTAGTCTTCTATGCCATAGCCATGTTTCGTCTTTCAAGCTAAGTAAACAATGTTTGTTATTTTCACATTCAATATAAACATCTTTACTTCGGCTTCCTACGAAAATTACCTCTTTTGATGTAGCATCTTTAACGTAACATTTGGAAGAATCGAAATTAATACTATAACCTTTATCACATAATTGACTAATGCTTAGTAAATTATGTTTAGGTTATCAACAAGTAAAACTTTTTCAATAGACGGGGATGAGTGATTACCGATGTTACCAACGCCAGTAATTTTTCCTTTTGTATTGTCCCCAAATGTTACATGACCTCCATCTTACTTTTGATAATAAAGATTGATCTCTGGTCATATGTTTTGAGCATCCGCTATTCAAGAACTATTTGCTTCTCGTCTTCTTTGGTACCTATAAGACATAGTTTAATTTTTTATCTTTGGTACACATACAAACTTGGGTCATTGGTAGCTAGTTTTAGTAGATTCTCGAATCCACTTGTTCTTTCTTCCAAAATATTGCTTCTTTTTACTTAAACAATTAAAAGTAATGTATCCATATCTACCACAAAAACATGTAATATTTGAATTTGAAGATTTGATAAACATGTTTTTGAGAGATTTTTGTTTTAAGGAGGGTTTGAATCCAATTCCGCCTTTGCCAAAAAAGCATTTTTGATTTTCAAGCATTAAATCAAAATCTTTCTTCCCTTCGATGAATTTATAAACAATTTTTGTTAAATCTTTCAACTTTTTCTTTTAGAGAAGTATTTTCCTTAATTAATAGATCATGATCAATATTAGTTTTTTGTTTTTCCAAATTTTTTTTATTTCTTCTTTTAATAAGAAAGTTTTCTTTTTAAGAACGGAATAACTTAATACAAGTTTTTCAAAATCTTCTAGCATTTCATCATAGAAAATAGATAATTCACCATACGAATATTTTTCGATAGAGTTTACCTCGTTGTTGATTGCCGTGAAGTACATGTTGGTCATTTCTTCTTGGCTATTGTTTCCATCATCAATATTTTCATCGCTTTTATCCCAAGTGGCTTGAAGAGCCTTTTTCTTAAAAAATTTCTTTTTTTTTTGGGCATTCGGTTCTTTTGTGACCCGGTTTGTCACAATCGTAACAAATAATTTTCTTGCCCCTTTCTTCATTCTTTTTTTCCTTCTTTTGGAATTTTCGATTATTTCGAAAACCTCTCCATCTTTTGACGAGAAGCACAACATCATCAAACTCTTCATCACTCATATGTTCACTTATAGTTCCTTCTTCAATTGCCGATTTGAGAGCAATTTGATGCCTAGGAAGCACTTTTGATTATTCATTGCTCTTCCTAGTCTTCTCTTTGATTTCGACGTTGTTGAGTTCGTATGTCATCAAAGTTCCATAGAGTTACTCCAAGGGATACGTGTTGATATTTTTGGTGTTCTCTATCAACATCCTCAATGGGCTCCAATCTTCCGATAGTGCCCTAAGTATTTTACTTACAAGCTCACCGTTAGTAAGTTTACGATCAAAGCCTTTGAAGCCATTAACTATATCGGTGAAACGACTAATCATGTCAACAATAGGTTCATCTTGTTTCATGAAGAAATTTTCAAATTCTTTTACCAAGAGATTAATCTTGGTTTCTTTTACCTTACTTGTGCCAACGTGAGTAACTTCTAGTGTATGCCATATATCGTATGCGGAATTACATGTACTAATATGGTTAAATTCATTTCTATCTAAGGCACAATAACGTAGGTTTGTAGCTCTAGCATTCAAGGACAATTTTCTTTTATCATCTTCGTCATATTCCTCTCTAGGTTTAAGAATAGATTGATTGGGTTTTTCATCAATTTTAATAATCTTGGTAGGCACATAAGGACCATATTCAATAACTTCCCAAATATTATAATCTATTGGATGTAAATCATCATTCTACCTTTTCAATAATTATAATGAGAGACATCAAAGAATGGAGGTTGATTTGTAAAATGCCCCTCGAGATTTTGAAGATTGTTGTGGTTAGTCATTGCTCGAGATTGTAAAATCTTAATTTTAAAATGAGCACCTCGCTCTGATACAAATTGATAGCCCAAAACTAGCTAACCAAGATGAAAGTGAATTGATTTTTTAAATTTTTTCGAAGAATTAATCTAAATTTAAGCAAGTAAGGACTAAATAGATTAATTCAAATAGTAACTACAAATATAAAAGCGATAAGTAAAAGGGAGAGCGGATGCAAACGATCCAACGCAATGATCTACGTCCTCCGTTACCAAACTTTCCGGCACAAGCAAGGCCAATTTCATTATGTTGATTGACTTGTGGTGCAATCCAATCCTTTACAAAGCTTTCGGTGCCTTAAAATCAATGAGCGTCGTTCCTTTTACAATGTTGAGCTTTCGGGGACCTCAACATAACCCACACTATTGAAATTTACGGGATCTCAATATGACTATCGATTCAAAAGAGTTTACAAGTGAAATCTTCACTTCTTAACAAGAATAATAGATTCAAAGTTGAGAACAAGAAGAGAAGAAAGCAAACACTTTAATAGTTAGCAATGAATATAGTTCAAGCGTTGGATTTGAAAAACTTTAATAAAATTAATTTTCTAAATTCAGAATAATCAAATGTTTTTCAAATATAAATCAATTTATAAAGATGAATAAATAATAAAGGCCAAAGATTATCTCAACAAATGCTCACTTATTGCTCTTAGAGTTTTTAAAATTGAATGTAAAGCGAGTTGGTATTTATAGGAGTAAAACAGTCAAAAATTCTGTCAAACTGGACACACCGTACCAGACGTCCGCTATAGTACCGAATGATCAACTAGCCATTGTGTCAGAAAATCAGAACGGTTGAATTTTTGACCGTTGGCGCTAAAACTACCATACGACAGTTTTACGCCAAAACGTACTCATTTAAATTTTTAACAAATGTAAGTAATTGAGGGACGTTTTGAAAATATTTTTCAAATATAAGTTTGAGATTTTTACCTTTTCAAAATAATTTTTACGCAAACATTTTTGTATCGTGATTTTTTGTGCGTAAAATCGATTTTGAGCTTGTCACGGTTCATTGCCACCTACTAAAGCGTTTTACCTTTACATATGAGTATAAATTGTCTAAGCGCTTCGTTTTGAACGTCTTGACGTGCATGCTTGAATGTACTACGATTTTTATTTCGATTCTTGTTGAGATATCTTTTTGCAAGTTTTTCAATATCAATATTCATAGCCTCGTTTGATCAATTTTGTTTCCATGTCGATCGATTCATGTAAATCACTTGGCCTCGAACTTCGTGTCTTCAATTTTATTAATTTGCAATAATCAATATAGACACTCGAAATTAATTTGTTAGAAATAAACGCAATTTGTTTGTAATAATCAAAACGAGACGTCAACCCTAGGTCAACACTAGGAACATTTCCCTTGATAGCATTTGATCTCACTCACGATAGCCAAAATGTTATCTTCTTAGATGTAGTTCTCCTTTCCTTTGAAGTTGTTTTGTTTTCGGTGTTGACATTCTTTTGCAGAATGTCCGAATTTTCACATACAAAGCAACCTCCTTTGGACTTCTTCTTAAACTTGTCAAAGTATTCAGAAGGCTTTCTCTTACTGGATTTGTTTGAAAGTTTGGTCTTCTCCAAAGTATTGGCCTTTGAAGTACATTCATAAGAATTCTCATTCTTATATCTTGCTCTTGACCATTCCTCAATTCGAAGATGTTTTTGCATTTTCTCCAAAAAGTAATCTTATGAACTATGCATGATTTTTTTTCGATATCCTTTCTTAGTTCCTAGGAGTTTCACAATGATTGCTCACACTTGGAAAGATTCCGAAATTTCAATTTTGACCGCCTTTAACTTGTTGACAAGAACTTGTAATTCATGTACTTAGGGGAAAATGGGAATATGCTCAAGGAATTAAAAATCAAAATACCTTGATATGAGAAATTTTTTTGTACATTCTTCTTCGACTTTATATTTGTTTTTCAACGCATCCCAATGTCTTTTGCTGAAGATGTACTGGTGTAGAGATTATATAACCGATCGGATAATGCATTGAGAATATGATCGCGGCGTATGAGTTCGTCCTCTGATGCTTTTATCTTTCCATCCTCACAGCTTCGGTATCTTCATCCATTAATTCCGCAAGTGGTGCCAATTTGAGATCAAGAATGTAGAAGATCTTCAATGCCGTTAGGAGAAACTTCAACTTGTCTTGCCATCTTGTAAAATTCGTCTCATCAAAAATGGTCCAAGCGAGCGAGGTCTTGATTCATCAACTTGATTGTCACCCTGGTAGTTTCATTCTCCATTGCAAAATATCTTTTGAGATTATTGGAATATTTCCAAATAAAAGGAAATGAGAAGAAACAAAAGAATATAATCAAGAACTTCAAAGAAAATTCAAAGATTTAAACACGTAATCGTTGTCCTCAAACGATATTTGCCCTCTCGGATTGAATTTGATTCTTAAAGGGACTCTTGTAAATGATTTGTAGGATTTATCAAGCTTTGAAAATAAATAAACACTTAAACACTGATGAAATTCCTTCAAAACTCAAGAACGCAAAAATTAGACTTCTGAATATGAAAGAAAAGAGTTTTAATCTTTCTTGTGGAATAGAATTTGATCTCAAGTGGTTTTAATGTGCTTTGTATTGATCATTAATCTTCTATTTATGTATCTCAACCAATACTACGCGAAATGATGAAAAGATGCAATTTTTCATCCAAAAAGACACCAAGTTTCAGGTTGAAAAACCAACCAATGACTCATTTTTAACACATTTTTGCTTATATTCCTGCATGCTCAAACCATGCGTTCACATGATAGAATAGCCAAAAAATTTTAAATTTCTCAATTTTATTCCACATTCTATTTTATTAATTTTGAATAACAATTTCAACATGAATCATATCAAAACACGTTAGAAAGCATTCAACAGAATGATCTGGATAAATCAATTTTATGAATGTTGCTAACTCAAAAATCCGCTTCTACATGCACGGACCATCGTTTAGTCTAAGTCACTATAGACTTGTGTATATTATAATGAGAATCAAAACCCTATATTTTTAGGGAAAGAATAGGGATACAATGGTAATAATTTCTAGGGTTGCAGGAATACAATTGTCATTCACTAATAAACTTACTATTTACAACACTCCCATTGAATGGCACATTACACAATATATGCCTCATTAAAATCTTATTTGATAAAATCCCAATGGGACAAAAAATCAAATGAAAGAAAAAGAGTACAGTAATTTTGGAGTATTAAAGATAAATGCTACCTCATTAAAACTTTGTTAGGAAACGCCAGTGGGATAAAAAATAAGCAAAGGAAAAAAAGTACAGCTACTCCTCCTGATGTTGATCACTGAAAATTTTTGAGTCGACGCATTTCAATCTTGTGAACCAATTTCTTGAATGTAGATATTGGCAGTGCTTTTGTAAATAAATCAGTCACGTTATCACTTGAGCAAATTTGTTTAATATCGATGTCGTCATTCATCTGAAATTCATGTGTATGAATTTGGAGAAATATGTTTCGTCCTGTCACCTTTGATATAACCTCCTTTGAGTTGTGCAATACAAGAAGCATTGTCTTCATACAAAATTATTGGACTATCTTTTGTTGAAATTAATCTGCATGATACTTGGATATGATGGGTCATGTTCCTTAACCATACACATTCTTGACCTGCTTCATGGATTGCAATAATTTCATAATGATTTGAGGATGTTGCTGTCACGGATTACTTCACAAATCTTTATGATATAATTGTTCCTCCACATGTAAACAAGCATCATGTTTGTAATTTAGCTTTATGTGGGTTCAAGAGATAACATGTATCTTCTTACTAAAGTAGATCTCGACTTTTAAGAATAAAATAATCACAAATTAATAGTACCCTTTAGGTAACGAAAAATATGTTTAACACTATTCCAATGCCTTTGTGTTGGTGTAGAGCTATAGCTTGCAATGAGACTTAAGGAAAAAGCTATATCGGGTATAGTACAGTTTGCAAGATAAGTTAATACTTCAATTACACTAAGATACGGTACTTCATGATCAAGAACACTTTATCCATCTTTAAGTGAATGAGAATGATCTTTTTTCACATCAAGTAAACGAACAACCATAAATGTTTCATGGGTGTGCATGATACATATAAAAGCGTTTTAAAACTTTTTCTGTATATGTAGATTGATGAACAAATAATCCTTCTGGGAATGTTCAATCTACAACCCGAGACAAATTTTGGTTTTTCCAAAATATTTCATCTCAAATTCATTTTTCAAATAATTTGCAATTTTTTTGAGCTCTTCAAAAATTTCAATTAAATTTAAATCATCAACATAAACTGCTACAATTGTAAATCCAATATTTGTTTTCTTTATGAAAACACATGGGTAAACATCGTCATTTTTATAGCACTCCTTCAACAAATATTCGCTAAGGTGATTATACAACATGCGTCTGGATTGTTTAAATCTATATAATTATCTTTGCAATTTAATTGAGAACATAGTTGTCGGGTATGTATTATTTGTTCCTTGCACTTTAAGTCCTTCTGAGACTTTCATATATATGTTACTATCAAGTGAACCATATGAATAGGTAGTCACTACATACATAAGGTGCATATCGAGCCTGACACGATCAAACTCATTAAGAATTTAAAAATGATGGTGTCCATTACGAGAAAATATATTTACTTATAATCAATTCATGGTTTTTGTGAGAAACCTTAAGTTACGAGTTGGGTTTTATATCTTATAATTTTATTGTTTTTATTTCTCTTTCGTACAAAAACTCATTTGTATCTAATAGGAATTATATTTTCAGATGTTCGAACTATATGTTCAAACACTTTTCGCTTCTCAAAGGAATTCAATTACGCACGTATGGTTTCTTTTCACTTTGGCAATCATTTCTATGTTGATAGTTTTTAACGGACTGCGATTCAGGATCCTCATTTTACATAATATCAAGAGCCGCGTTAAAGGTAAAAATATTGTCTATAACAATATTATTTAGTTCTCATAGTTTATGTGATAATATATAATTTATTGAAATCTCATTATTTTCAAACACTGTCATTCTTCAGGACCATATTTTCAATATTTGATTTATCAATCTTTTCTAGTATTACTTCTTCTGAAATTTTTGGTTGATTTTTCTCTTGTACTTTTCTTTTTCGAGGTACAGAGTCTTTTGAACCAATTAGTCGATCACGCTTCTAACATATTTGAGATTCATTTGCTACAGCAAATTATCCTACACAGACATCAATTTTTGCTAGAATATTTTTTGTTGGTATATATGGCTTTATCACTTTTCTTGTGTCAACAAATACACCTAGTAATTAATTTACTATTCTTTGCAAATGAATGATTTTTTTCAATATTTTGCTCACAATGATTGCTGCGGGGATCAAAGTGAAATAGAGTTGTTTCAGTTCAAGAAATTTTACCTTATTTATTGGGATGTAGTTTTTTTCATCCCAAAGTTGGGAAAGTAATTACATAAAAGTGACAATCTGCAAAATGTATAGTAAATAAATCACTCGTTAAAGGTTCAAGATACCTAATAATAGATGGTGAATCAAAACTCACATAAATCTCAAATCTTCGTTGGGGAATAGCCAGGTCAACAAGCCGAGCCGAGGCATGAGCCAAAACTCAAGGTTCGGGCTCGACTCGAGCAAAAACATTTGAGCTTTTTTGGCCCGAGCCGAGCAAAATCTTGGCCAAAAAATTGAGGCTCGACTTGAGCTTTCGGCTCGAGCCTTAGCAGGTTGAGCCGGCTAGGGTTTTTATTTTCGTGCAAGCAGCTGTCTTTTTATTTTTCTTCCTGCTGTTTTTGAATTTTTTTTTAACGGGCCGCTTGTACAGGCCGGGCCGGGCTCAAGCCTTTACCCCAAATGGGGCTCAGTGGTTCTGAGCCTCGAGCACAAGCCGGTGAGCCATTTTGCCATCTCTATTGGGGACCCATTTTAGTACATTGTGGGGGTGTAATAGGGACTTGAACAGCTTAACAAAAACTCGCAGGTGATAAATATTAGGTTCACAAACAAATGCTAGTTCCAAAGGTGAATATTGATAATATGTAGTTGGTTTGATATGAACCAATAATGCAGCATGTAATATAGCATTACCTCAAACAGAAGTTGGGAGTTTTGTTTTCTTAAATAATGGTCAAACGATAAGTTGTAGACATTTAATAAATGATTTCGCCAAACTATTTTGTGCAGGACATTGGCAACCGAATGTTCAATAAAAAATAAATTAACATATAATAATCATCGAATGCTTGCCATTTAAATTCACCAACATTGTCAAGACGAATAGTCTTGATTAAGTAATTGGGGAATTACGCTCATAATTTTATGATTTAAGCAAGTAGTCTAGCAAAAATTATATTTCTAGTGAAAAGTAGGCAAACACGTGACCATCTAGTAGAAGATTCAATTAATACCATATTAGCTCACATATATCTCCATGAATTCTTTCCAAGAAAGTTGGAGATTCAATATTGACCTTTGTAACCAAATGTCTAACGATTAACTTGCCTTGCGAACAAATTACACATGGATAATCATTAGGTAAAAAGAATCTTCTGGCTCTTTAAAGGATGTTAACGTGAGTTGTTTATTATTCGACGCATCATTATAGCTCCTGAATATCCAAGTCGATCATGCCAAATTATAATTTTTTTTAGATCAACGAACTTCGTTTCGTGATAATATTTGATTTAACCATTTTTATAAATGTATAATACATGCCAGATGGGAACGCATGGAGTTTTTATCTGCTTCTAGCCAGATACAAAAGAAGTTATGTAAAGATATTCAACATTATTTTCTTACATCATCTCAATGTGATATCCATTGCAACGGATATTTTTAAAACTAAGCAATTTTCTTCTGAATTTGCTAGAATAAATTGTATTGTCAATATATAATTTTGTATTATTTGATAAAATAATACAAACTCTTCCGGAGCTTTCAACGATATTCGATACATCTGATATCGTATAAACATAATTTTAGACAAATGTTAAGTACAAAAAAGACTCTTTGTTTTGAAGAACAATGTGCATATTTTCACTATCAACTAAACAGATATCTCGACAATTCATCTAGAATTTTATGATGTTTACCATTTCAGTAATTTCTTAATAAAATAAAATATAATTAATCTCAAAAAAATATGATTAAACATCTCATAATAAGTAATCAAGTAGTCAATGTCAACACGACATGAATTATATGTTTTCCTTTAACGATAAACACAAATTCATAAACTACCCATGATATATTGCTCGAAACATGTGCTAATCCAAGAGCATGTTGTATTTTATTATCGATTCTTCAAGAGTAATATATCAATATTCTTCTGAAATATTGTTAATTTTAATTCATGCTATTGAAGAGCAAATAATATTCTTTTGGAATATTAATTATAATGTGTGCTATTTTAGGAGCAACAACAAACCTTTTTTTTTTTTTTTGATAAACATAAGCTCTTTAGGAGCTCATATTATTCTTTTAGAATAGTATCACGTTATACTTCTTCAGGAGTAACAACAAAATATTCTTTGAAAATATTTATGAAATTGCGATTTACAATAAAGTAGTTAACAAGTATAAATTATAATAGTTATGGCAGTGAATCAAGCATGATCATTCAACTACAATTTAATACAATCGTCGTGAATTACATACAAATAAAATGGGGTTAAATATCCATAAGATCACGTCAATAACATATACTTGCACATGAAAAAATTTATATAAAGATATTTAACTTGAATACAATAATGCTGTGCTTTTAATAAAACAAATAAGAGTATTGAAGTTGATTAATAGACATGTACGCATACACAATTTACATAAACAAGCACATCGATATAAAATTTAGATTTCAAATATACAAATAAATGAATGATCGGCTAAAAATAAAAAAGTCATAACGTTCCAACTTTATGCCGATAGACTTACTGACGTGCTTTCTTCATCAGCACGCATGTCAACAAAGCATACGTGATGCTTTTAAATGTTAACGACGTGTATTGACAGAGTTAGTAGTGGGCTATCCATAAATGACGTTACTCGCAAAAGTATATTCACCAACTTTTTTTTCTATAGAGGTGAATAATGAAATTTCACACACACAACTACCCATATAAACATGTTAACTGTAGGGATATCAATATGGCTCGTCGGCTTGGACAGCTCATGGTTAGGTTCGGAAAAAGCCTAAGCCAAGGCTCTAGCCGAGCTCCATTTTGGGACGTCGACTCTAGCCGCCCTGGCCCGTGAGCTTAAAAAAAATTACAAATCTTAAAAAAATAATAATAATAAAAAGCTTAGAGCTGCATGCGTTGCAATCAGTCACAGCTCCCTACAACCACTTCTTTTTTTAAATTTTTTCTTTTAATTTTTGCTGTAAATTTTTTTATATGTTAATATTTTGTTATTATTTATAAGCACAAATTTTAAATTCTTTAAAAATATTTAGATTTGTCACGAATTTTAAAAAAAATCGAGCCGACTCGGCTGGCTCGCTAAGGCCCAAGTCGAAAGCTCGGGTCGAACCTAAATTTTTTGGCCGAGTTTTTGCTTGGCTCGGATCGACTCGTTGACACCCCTAGCTAAAGGTAATGCATCCTTGTAAATATTGATTAATTATAGCACAGCACTAAAGAATGTTGGGTCGTGCATCTATAGAGAAGCAATCAAAGAATACAATCAAAATCCGACATTTTGATAATTAAGAATGTCTGAATTGAAAATTAAGACTCATTTAAAAAACATCGAGAAATAATTTAGATCAACAAATTCCTTGATTCCTAAATGCCAAAATTTAATCGAAAAGGAATTGGAAAAACTCCTTATTTCTAAATTTCATTCAATAAATAACCTAAAAATACAAGTTATACTGAGAGTTTTAAATAATAAAACCTACTAAGAGAAACCTAATTTAGTAAAAGACCTAGTTTCTATCAGTGTCCTCAAAAGCACGCATAGGCAACGTCTAGGCGTGAAGCGTGATGAAAACACTTCGCCATGAGCCTAAGCGGGAATTAAGCTGTCAACAACAATGTTGACCGCTTAATGCTTGCCTAGGTGTTCCTAGGTGCGCCTTGTTATTAGGGACGTCTGGGCGCACCTCCGCCTGAAGCCAGATTTTAAGGGAGTCCAATTTTTTCTATTTCTTTTTAATAAAACTCATAGCCCAGACTCGGTAGCCCAATTTCTTTTTGTTT
>CAIGRB010133990.1:56894-86565 GCA_903798255.1 Fraxinus quadrangulata
TTTTTTTTTTTTTTTTTTGTAGATACACACCAAGAAAAGGAATAGACTTGACATTATGAGAATGAACAATCTTGTTCATGTCCAATTTAATGCAAGGTTGATGAATAAGAAGAAGAGGAAGGCCAAAATAGAGACTTTACTAGCAAGTGATGTTACTAATGCACAATCTTGGATTGTAGAGAGTTGTGATGATGAGGATGAGGAGGAGAATGATATAGTGGCGAATGATATTTTAGAATCTACAAAAGGTACAAGAAATGATCAAAATGAAATAAAGGAGCCCGAGAAAAAGAGTTAAATTTTAGATGTTTGGTATATATTATTTGAATTATTGAATTTTTTTTACAATGATTAAAAATTTAAAATAAAAAACATTTTTTTACGCCTAGGATCGTAAAGCTTGAAACTTGGCATCCCCGTCTAGCCGTGCTTTACACTTTTTAGAACACTGATTTCCATAGATGATTGATGTACATGCAAATAAAAATTAAGAATAAGAAAAGCAATAATATAAAGTTGAAGATTTGCCAAGACCAAGACCATCTCAATGCTTTGTCGAAGAATCTTATTAATCAACTTGGTTCTCGAAAATTGTCTAGAGACAATATATAGTTAGCAATTATTTTTTCCACACACACAAACCTTGCCTACAATTCACCCTTTCTAAAATGGTATATAACTTTTGTATGAAAACAAAGAACTTTAACTATGATGTTCATGGGATGCTAGATTTGAAACTTTGAGTATATTGTTCATCTTTGTAATATTTGGTTCAACATAATTTCCATTTTGCATATAAGTTCAACAATAAAAAGAAAAATCTATTTAAGTGATCATATTGATTTTACTATGCAATGCATCTTGTTAATTATAAGACCTAGTTGTTGCACTATTTATGATTGAATATGAGAATATGTTCAATAATTAGGTATAAATTTTGGGTTGAATTAATTATCATGATGCTATCATGATATTGGAAAATTTAGAATTTTGTGAATTAAAAAGATCTTAATCTACTAGGTATTTATTTGCTATTCGTTAGTTGTGGTGCATACGTATTTTGATCTTGATGTTAGTCAATTGTGACATTTGTAATCGGTTGTATTAACATACAGAAAGTGTTGTATTTTTGTGAAATATGAGAGGTTCGGATATGCACATAGATGAATTTGTCAATGAATTTAAGTGAATTTTGAATTCAACCCAATTTGGGGCCTTATTTTTTACTTTTGAATGATATCAAACCATTTGCACAATAATTGTCATCACAAGTCTTCTAAACAAGGGAGATGCTACACTTACAAAAAATCCATTTACAGAAAACCATTGTCCCTTTTCCGATTTTCTTCTGTGAGTGTACAGTTCTGTACACTCAGAATAATCCTCTAAACAATATTGCAATATTTTTCAAATTTTCTTTTTCGTACATTTTCCCTTTAAAATTCTATTTTGTCTTCAACTCAAGTAATTTGGATTATTTTAAAGCACAATTAAATATAATCATGTACAAATAGTAAGAAAACAAAATCAGGAAAACTCAATGACCTATCCATTATTTAACGTGTTGAAGTAAATGGTATATACTAAGTAACAACAAAAGATAGTTGTAAATCTATAATGAATATTTACTAATTTAATGTACACAATAACCTTAGAAGTGACAATCACGTCACTGCTAAAATAATATCCATGTTCCACCTCAATTATATATGGGCATGCTTCCCCGTGTTATTACAGCTGAGTTTGTGATCAATTTGACGAGAAAACGTTCAAAATGGGTAATTCAAGCCACAAAAATATCGTAATGAATAACAATATCATTTTTTTTTTAAATCGTCATGTTGTTAGTCATACACCG
Organism: Fraxinus quadrangulata; assembly: GCA_903798255.1. Taxonomy (NCBI): domain Eukaryota; kingdom Viridiplantae; phylum Streptophyta; class Magnoliopsida; order Lamiales; family Oleaceae; genus Fraxinus; species Fraxinus quadrangulata. The sequence continues at coordinate 58,753 of CAIGRB010133990.1, forward strand.
CTTCACTAATATATGTGCTAGATCTCGATTATAGCCATTTTTTGTTAATAAAATCTATTTTATAATCAAAATTGATGAGTAATAAATACAAGAGAAAGGTTCTAAGTAGATAATTCGAGCTAAGTAAAAGATCACAAATCAGTTCTCTTTTTAAATAGTCACATTGTTCGTCGTTATAATTTTTATAACGTATTTGAATCTTCTGTCATAAATAAGTATCCATGCATAAAAAAAAAAAATCTTCTTGAAACTAGACTACCAAGTCTACAATATAAATACACGGATAATTAGATTACTAGGTATTTGTGAGTGAATGTACAAAGATATGCTTAAAAGTATAAAACACATACAGATGACAATCGAGTCGAGTTTACTAAATTAATATTTATGTTACACCTCAATTATAGGCATGCTTAGTGTTACTACAATCAATTTTGTGATCAACATTGATGAGAAAGAGATTCATAACAAAAGTTAAAGTAGGTAATTCGAGCGAAATAAGAGATGAACCAATTTTTATTTTAAATAGTCATGTTGTTAGATTTTGTTAAACTCAATTACAGTCATGCTTCCACGTGTTACGGCAATCGATTTTGTGACCAAAATTGATGAGAAAAAGATTCATAACAAAAGTTAAAAGTAAGTAATTCGAGCCAAACAAAAGATTACATAATAAATAACATTTTTTATTTTTATTTTAGATAGTCACGTTGTAGACTTCAATTACAGTCATGCTTCTACGCATTATAGAAACTGATTAGTGATCAAATTTGATGAGTAATAAATTCAAAAGAAATATTCAAAGTCGATAATTCAAGCTAAATAAATTATCAAAGATCAATTCTCTTTTTAGGTAGTTATAATGGTAATCACGTTATAACGTGTATAATGTTTTTGAATCTCATCTGACGAATAACTTTTCATGCAAATTAATTCGCAAAATCCAAAAAAAAAATAGTCTTAAGACTAGATATTTCACTGTCGAATATGCAATGTGCAAAATAGTATTTCATATAACGATCAAGAATTACTTTGTGAACTCAAACATCAATGCTTGGTAGGTAAGATTACATTATGAAATTTTTATTTTATTTTAAGATTTACGTTGATTAATCATACTAACAACTAAATTCAATTTTAAGAAAAATAGAAATAAAATAAATAAAACCAAGAATAATTAGGTGAGTAGAAATTAAAAGACAGTAGGACTAGAGTATTACGGCATTGACTTCACCCAATCATGGGAATCTACGAAACTTTCGGGTCGGGTCATCGTATCAGTGTCCGAACAAAAAGCCTTTGCCCCCGATTCACACATATACATATATGAGATGTAAGTGAATACGACCCTGCGGTGTTGTCCTCAAGTGTCGTGCATGCATTTTGTGCACTTGTTCCATTTGCATGCACTCGAGCTTTCTCTCTCTATCTTCCCCTTTCTCACTCTAGACATATACATACACATATCTGTATCGTTGTGTCTCTTCAGTTTAATTTAATTGAATTTAAACTCCGCCGAAAACAGAAGCGCCACCAACCGAGTACCAACCGCCGCCGAAAGAAGCCCGTTGTTTTCTGGGCTCTTATGTACTTCAAGGTATGAAATCTGTGATATAAACAATTCAAGATACGGTTTTGTTCTTTCTTTAGAGATGTTCACATTTGGACGTTGAATTTGCCTGATTTGAATGAAGTGAGATTTATCATGGGTTTATTGATAATCGATTTGGATTTTTCGAATTGTGTCTTTTTCATGGGTCAACAAGATTTTCTTGATTTGGTTTTAGGGTTTTCATTCTGGTGTGTTTGATTGGGATTTTGTAGGGTTTATGATTGAAGGAATGAGTCTTGTTGAAATGGGGTCAAGGATTTGCATGAATGAGGTTTGCCGTACAACGACGTCGTCTGAATGGAAGAAAGGTTGGGTCTTGAAATCAGGTGGATTTGCTACACTTTGTTACAACTGCGGGTATTTTTCTTAATTCCAATTTTAGCCCTGTTCAATTAAAAATTTACACTTCTTCATCTTTATCAGAGTTGATTTCAGTTTTTAGGGGTAGTTTGAGGATGTGTGCATTGGATCCCTGAAATGTGAGATTTTTGTTTGATCAAAGTGCAATTTTTGTATTTGAATTCTTTTTAACTCTTGTATTGTGATTTTTCAAAGTTTCGATACATTTAGAAGGATCATTTGGTTAATTAATGCCACATTATAGTAATTGCTATAACAATTCAAATTTTACGACTGTGTAATGAAAATTTAGAATTGGGAAAACCGAAAACATAAGTCAAAATGGTTTTAAGGTTATTGATGCACTTCAATAATTAGTTTAAGGTGAGGTAATAAAATTATTTTAACTTCTATATAATTTTTAAAGCTTTGTAACTTTTAACATTTGTTTCTATTTAACCAAGAGACAGAGTGGATTGCATAGGTTTTCTGATCTAATACTTGCCCCATGTATCTTTGTTATCTGTTGCATTTAATTCCGGTCATGTTTTTACCCGTTACTATAGTACTTTTGTCAGTTGATGAACCCAAGCTTTAATATACTTTTTTCGAAGTCGTTTGATTGAATTGCTTCCTAACGTATGATCATTGATTCTAACGTGAATGTAGTTACTCCAGTTATAGAAAATAATATTTATTGCGATTTCTTTCTGATTAATGTGTTGGCTAAGTTATTTGTGTTGTGTAAATTCATTTAAATAACCATGTCGTCTATTTTGTTCATTCCTTGCTTGACTTGACCTTTCCTGGATTCCAGATCGGCTTATGAGAATTCAGTTTACTGTGAAACATTCCATCCAGATGAATCTGGTTGGAGGCAATGCACTAAATGTGGGAAGGTAATAATAGTTTAAAATCGTCGGGTTTTCTACTTTTGTTTCTTCCCATTCCCTCACTCTATCGAATTTGTTGTGGCAGGGTATACACTGTGGATGCATTGCTTCAAGATATTCACATGAGTACCTGGATTTTGGAGGTGTAGGGTGCATAAACTGTGTTAAGAGTTCAGAAATTCATTCTGTGCGATCAATGCAGGTAATTAGTCATTTGAATTTGCATTGAGTAAGAATTATTTTCTAATGATGCTATGCATGCGCGAATCAGAGGATAACATTTCTTGTAGGCCATGCATTTCTTTCTGTATTTCACGCATTTATTTTTATAAAGTCGTGCAGTTTAGTTGATAGTAATATAGTTGAATCGGGAAAAGAAAACATTTTGAAAGTTGAATGACATCTTGTTTGACAAAGCTTCAGAAAAAGTAAAATTACTGTCCGGAAAAAAAAAAAAAAAAAGACTGTGAAAACCTCAGATGAATGGCAAAAAACATTACTTAGATTTTCAGCTCAGCCAAATAAAGCCTGTAAATTATGCTATGAAGCATAGTCAATAGCATTGCTCTTCACTCACGTCTAGGTCATTCCTTAAATATTAGATTCCACGTTGCATCCTTCTGTCCCTTGAATTTTCTGAATTTGAATCTTGTTCCCTGTTCAATCATTCTTTACTGGTTTGTGACACATTTTGAAGTTTATTTTCGAGTGTCATATTGTGGTTCTTAGATTACTGTAAAACTTTCCTGCAGATCCATAGTGACGAGATTCATAATGCTTCATTTGTCACAAATGGTACTGGAGCTGTGCATCCCATGGTTGTTGAAAATCGAAAGGATGGTGATAATTTTGGTTTTGAGAGGCTCCTGCAGTTGGCAAAGACTACGGGTGCCAGTAAAATTGGACAGCTCTCCCACTCTCATCAAGATGGTTTAAATGCAGCCCTTGCCGCAGCTCAAAGTACACGCTTTGGGAATCTCTCTCAGAAGTTGACTGGCTCTTCTACATTTATGAGAACAGACAATGGGAGACCAATACATGGGGCTAAAGAATTGTATGAACCCATGAATCAGCCTTCTCTAAATTTCTCTTTGAGCCCTTCTTTAGCTACTCCGAAACATGTTCCACATTTTCCTGGCGGAATTGTTGAAGGAAGTGAAGTAAACCTACGGGGACCAAGGGCACGCGATATTTTGCCAAAACCCACAAAACCTAGTCCTGTATCAGGCTCTGAGACAAAAAAAGGAACTGTTTCACAGACACGTGTTGCGAGGCCTCCAGCTGAAGGGCGGGGCCGCAATCAGTTACTTCCTCGATACTGGCCGAAGATCACAGACCAAGAACTGAAGCAATTATCTGGAGAGTATCCAAAATAATTATTTATGCAGTTTCATAATGCTCTTTTTAAATAAATGATCTGCCTGCATTTATTATTATTTAATTTAGGGTAAATTGCTCCTTCGTCCTCAACCTATTGTCTCAATAGCAAGTTAGTCCTCAATGTTTAACTAGGAGCAAGTGGGTCCCAACCATTTATTGGAATTGTACAATGAGTCCCCAATGATGGAATCATACATCTCTTCAAATTTCTGGTACTAGTCCAATTTAGGATTTAATATTGGGTGTGTTTGTGTGGCTGGGGACTGACTATACAACCATAACGGAAGATTGGGAAATACTTCAGTCTTAAGGTTGGGAGTTAACTTGCTAAAGGGACAATAGGTTGAGGACCAACAGTGAAATTTTCCTCTTTAATCCATATCTACTATATGCCTTAACTGTCATTTCTAGTTTGAAATCGACTATTGTTCCATTGTTTGAGAAGGTTCTTAGTGCCAGTGATGCTGGTCGAATTGGTCGCCTGGTCCTCCCGAAAGCATGTGCTGAAGTGAGCATTTATTTCTTTGGACATTGTCCCTAACAAGCATGTTATTTCCTAAGAAGTATGGATACTTGTAAATTCTTTACGTACTCGTATCCGATACATATTCAATCTTCGATATTCTTCGATGGGCCCCGAAACGTATCGAATACATGTTTTTTTTATTTTATATATATTTTTATATTTTTAATTTTCATACGTATCGGATATGTATTTTTTAATTATTTTATATTTTATAATTATTTTCGATACTATTGAAGAGTTTTATTGGTTTTAAACTCTTTTAAAACTCATTATTAATTACTATAGATTGATAAAAAGAATTTACTTAATAGATAACTAGTGTTATTGCCAATAACTTAACCCCCGTTGCCCCTATTATAAAAAAAAAATTTTTTTTTTTTTTTTGCTTTTTATCAATCATACATTATCCAATATAATAATATTACACATAAATCCAAAAACCTTTCCTTCTTTTTTAACTACACATTCTCTAAAAAATTACTAATCCTCTCATTATAATGTGGAATAATGGGGGTCAAACGGGCCCTTAATGAAAATAGATAATATTTATAGAAAACACACAACTAGTCAATTGGCAAGAGGTCAACGATTATGTGAATTGCTTAAACAATCCCAATCAGCTCCTCTCACGATAGAAGAACAGATCGCTAGATCTAATAATTATCAAATAATTGATAAATTTTTTTTTTTAACTTATGACTCTAGAAATGTATCTATCATGCCGATTACCCAAACCCATTAACGCATTTCTAAATTCCTTTAAAAAAAAATTAAAAAATATAAACGGGCCCACCTTATGCGGGGATCGGGGCAGGGAAAATCCCTTGCGAGAGGGAGGCGAGAGCGGGGGACCCCCTTGTCATCCAATAAAGAAATTTATTATGCTAAATATCAGTTCACCCACCTCAAATTTGACAGTGTTGGCACATAACCACCCAAAATTGTGAACGAACAGTGTAGGCTGTCCCTTAAAAAGGCTTATTATATAAGATAACTCCTATATGCATAAGCAACATCCAGAGTAAACAGAGTTACGATGCGTCCTATGATATCAACTTGAAGCAATTTCCTTTGTCTAGTCCTCGCCTCCTTCACACGTTTAACATTATTGAAAGATGGCGCAAGGAAAAAAAAAACTTACGAAATACAAAAGCACGAACCTATGTATGTATCGACATCCTAATAGCATGTACACCTTGCTATTACAGCAGAGAGGCTTCCAAAAATCCTGCCGAGTTAAGAAGGCCTCCACCCTCGAATATTACCAGGAACAGAGGGGTGTTTGGATTCGAATGAACCTGATAGTGGCTGCAAAGCTGGAATAAAAGTAAACCCTGTTGAAGGCCTTAGCCTTGGACCATTTTGGAAAGGCATCGGTGGTGGCACTCTCAAATTTGGAGGTTGGCGATGAAATGGTGGAAATCCCTGGGGTGAATAATCTGGACGAGGAGGCACTGAACATTGACGAGGCAGAGGGCCCAAAGGGAGCTTTGGAGGTACGGAACCAGAAGGGCGCTGAGGTGGAACTCTGGAAGTTGAGTTAAAAGATGCAGTGTGCAGCATGGCTGATGGCTTGTTTGCTTCCGCTGAGGATTGAATCTGAGGCTTGGGTGGAAGCCATTCGGGCATGTCATCATCATCATCACAGAAAAGCTTTTTCTTGTTCATTTCGTCAAAAGAACTTTTGGGTGTGGCAAGCGAAACAGAGTTTTTAGATTGTACCACTAACCCGTCTGAAATTTGAATTCCTTTGGGATGAAGTGCCATCCCAACTGAAGCTAGAGGAATTTCACAGGCAGTTTTGAAGTCAAATTCAGGAAGATCATCATCATCTCCAACAGGCATGTTAGGTTTGATTGCTGCACATGGGAAAGGAATAGCAGCTTTATTGAGTTCTGAACTTGTTTTAAATTGTTCCATCTTGGGATGTTGTGCCCAATAAGTTTTTGTTTCCTGTAACTGCCGCTCAAAGCCTTTTGACGTGCTGGAAAATCCAGATTTTTGTTCCCCAGCTGAAATAGAAACCATTGTTTGAACTGAAGCAGTTGGCAAGAACTCAATGGAAGAGGACATTTTACTGACTTCAATTATTTTGTTCTCATTAACATTTACAATTCCAAGAGCTGAGGAACAATTGACCAATGTATGTGACAGAGAAGATGAACCTCTCTCTACTACCGATTGACTAGAGCCGTCTGATGGGGTTTTCAGAATCTGATCCGACAAGGAATCATTATTCTCAGATTTTTTCTCGACAGAACCTGAAGTCTCGGATTTTTTCTCAACAGCCCCTGAAGTCACAGACTTTTTCTCGCTGGTACCTGAAATCATTTGATTTTTCCGCCAGACTATACAACCGAGAAATAGTTCTGATTTGTCTTCACCAGCAGCCAAGCCCTTGAAGAAACCGTATTTTGCAAGAATTGTGATAATTTTATCACTCGGTGGACAGAGGTAAATATCAACACCTGGTGAGAGTTTTGCAAATCCGACCCTCTCGCCTTTCCTGTATCCTTTTGCAACCTGATAATAGTGAAATAGCCATGACCAACTGGATCAGTTACTTCAAAAGCAGTTCAAACGATTTACTCCTCTTTTTTCATTTTTTCCCCATAGTGAAGGTATAAAGTTGCAAATCTAATGAATGCTAATTGATGCTCACCTCCTTCATGCCCTTGAGACCTCTTTCAGCTGATCCCTTTTTCCAACACAGGGAAGTCACCTAAATATAAATGCATTATCAACTTCAAATCTTAGAACAACTCCAAATATGTGAACCACAAAATGGTTATTCTAAAATAAAAAGAAGATATTGTCAATATAGGGTCAAAATGAGCCTTAGAGTATAACTAACAGTGAATGTGCCAGTAAATATAAATAGTCCAAAGTCTACTGTAGGTTATCCCAATTCTCGCTAAAACTAAGCTTCAACTAGAAAATACTTCAAGAATTCCTATCAGCTTCAATCACGAAAAAACTTGCAATGTCAATTCCTTTTGACTCCTAAGTGCTTCACAAATAATGCATTACTATAAGTATTTCCAGGAATTTCAAGTATGCAACTAAATCATTAGCCAAGTGTAAGGAGAAAACACATTCAGAAGTAGCTTCAAGTGATGTAAGCTTGCAGAATGAATAATCTAATGCAACCATTGACCTCTCTCATAAGGTGCAAGTGATAAAGATTGAATTCAGTTGTATGCCATCAAAAGATCAATATTCTACACTGTCAGTTAGCCAAACCTCACAAAATAGTACAAATCCCTATGTTCTCATCTCATCTAACCTAAAGTTGGATGCGCAACAGCAAAACAATCGCTATGAGAATCAAACACGATCAAGAAAACGATTAAAAGTTAAATCCAATACTCACAAAGCCCAAAGTCAAATAACACGATCACTACCGATAAACTTGACCACTTGCAATTTTACAAGTGGAAAAGCTCTCTGTATTTGGTAACACAACATACAAATTGACTGCACATTTCAACTAGAAGTAGAATCGTTCTGTACATAAAAGTTAAGCTTATGATCAATTTTCCAATAGTCAATAATGTCTGAGTAATTCTCCCTTCCTAAATTCCAGACCTGCTCAATTTAGCAATTAGGGAAGGCAGAGTAAGGTGCCACATAATTTTCTCTTCCAAAAATGAACCTGCTTAGCTACCCTACTTCTCAAACCTTAATGAGTACCACACAGGGTTTTAATCTCATCTCCAAACCCTTCAAATTTATTTTAGCTGGCAACTGATTTTGCTTATGATTCTTTAAGAAAACTAATGCTTACATTCATATGACTCCTAAATAAGAAACATGAAACACAAAATCGAAAGACAACAAACATTAGTTCATAATTCCTTAACAAGCATTTGCACTCTGTTCTATAACCATTTAATCAAAATTACAACAGTAAGAATAGTTTAACTCACTCGAACAAACAATGGTGCATTTGCTTCAAGATAGCATATCAGCTATGTTGTTAAGTTGTCTGAGGCTTACCCCCTCGAGTTCCACCTCACGTGCGGCTTTCAGTAAATGCCTCAAAGCATTAGCCTCAAGGTAGTAGTTGAGGTGTATGTTTGTCTTCCTTTTTTTTTTATTTTTTTTCCTGAAATTTTTATTATTGGCCTTTGTTTTTAAGCTAAATTTTATAACTTAAAAAGTTTTACAGATTTTTCATTTTCCTTTCTCTTCCTTCACGCAGAGGAAAGGGAACCACTGCAAGTGGAGGATGATGAAAAAGAATGAGAAGAAACTTTTAGTAATGAATGATTCCAAAATCAAATATGCTCACCAATCTCTTATAGATCCCATTAGTAGTAATGCTACAGAAGACTTCTAGTAATGGATCACAATTTTGTTACATAATTACTAATTTGATAACTTAGTATTTGCTACCTTATTGATCTACTTTATATTTGTTTGTAAGTTAAAATTGTAAATTTCGTTAATTTGGATTTTTCAAGATGATTTATGGTTTACTTTGAGCTTAATTTTCTATTCTTAATTTCTTTTAAATTATTGATTTGAACCTTACGCCTCAAAACGACACAAGGCTTACAGCTCAAACTAAAAAAAATGTCACTAATTTTTCATAATTAAAATTGTTGGATGTGTGGAGCTTAATGTATTGGGAAATTGGCACATATATTAGGTAGACATGGTATATTCCTCCATAGAAAAGGGTAACAAGGCAAACCTCTATTCTGTGTTTCATGGTAAAAAGGAAACAAAGAGAGGCATAATTCTCTTCTTTAGTACAATTTTGTAGTGACACCAGGTGAACACAGCTCTTTCATTGAGAGTAAAGCACCTTAAATCGTGTGTTTTCTTTCTTTCATCTTTTCCATTTCATGTTATTAATTGCTCTCAGTAGTACGGATTATTCATTTGAGCCATAAAAAGAATTTATATGGAGTTGTTCAATGTCTTGCAATTTTAAGTGTCATTTCTGAGGTTTAGAAAGTCATAATTTAGTTTAGTAGTATGTCCAACTTGGTCAGATGGCAGAACTATCTTTAAGAAATATTATCAAATCTTTTGGTTACAGATTATTTTTCTCAAAAAACAACTCCAACCGTGATTGCATTATCAGTTTTTGCCTACTTCAGTATCACAGTATTTCTTTTGTTGATTAATGTAAACTTCTACTTCATGTTCTGGAACATAACGTGAAGTTGTTTCTGTCCATGTATTGAAACATAATGTATGTTCTGGATTAATCAGTTGATAAGGAGCTATACCGTAGGTTATTTGTACATTTGATGAACCATCGGTAGGAAAGTTATATTCCCTCAGAAAATGTTCAATTCATGTTGTTACCCTGTGCCATCCACCCATGACTTTTGAGGACACCTCATCCGACTTTACAAATAAAGCCCAAGCATTGGATTCCATTGTTGTTATTTTATGTGTATGGTTACAATTATCTTCGCTCCTAATGTGCCAACAACATACCTCCTAGTAAACTATTAGCTAACGAGTATAATCTTACAAGAATAGAGTATGGTGTGAATTAAGCAAGTATGCATAAAGTCTTTGCCTCAAGGAGGATTCCAAAAATCCCTCCATTTTCCAGGTATGGTAAAGTTCAGATTTTCAATTTTTCGAAATATTTCCTGTAACATATGTTCTCCTTTATTTGGAAAATAAAAACAATAAAAACCTACATATTTCGAGAGAAGACTAGATAGATCTTGTTTCCACTATCTCAACTTCATATAATTCTCGAGTTGTTCATGTAATATTTTTAATTAGTTATTCTTGTCAACCTTAGGAATTTCCATCATGAAAAATGTCATTAGATCTTTTTGAGTAAATGGTCCATTCTCTAAGCCCTTATGAGCAACCATAGCAAGCCTTTATTTCATAAAGATTGAATAATTTGGTTAAAAAAAAACTAAAGCATTGATCCACTATGAAGAGCTCTTTCGCATTTAATTTGGGTTTTTAATCTTTTTAGTTCATTTATCGAATGTTGTTGGACTTGGAATAAGTTTATGCTGAATACTGATGGCTTGTTTGGGGGTAGAGCGGACTGTATAGGTTTTGACAATATTAAACAAAAAAATAAGTTCAAATATTGTTATTTAAAGGTTTAATCGTGTCCAATACTACATACGAAACGTATCCTCGTGAATTAAAATGCATTGGAGAATCATTACTGTATCTTCTGTCACATTTCAGTTGTTAGGTGCGCAACTGTATAGGCATGCTTGCCTTAAAATATTGCCTTGTCAAAGGAGCCGAAAATGTCCCAAAGTGATGTATTTATCCCGAGTACAATAGTCGTAACTAGTTCACAGTATTTCAAATGTTATAGAATCCTATGTGCATATATATTTGACCGATTTCCGTAACTTAAGAAATCCCACTTGTATAGTAGGCATCTCTTGTCAACATGGGTGTAAAAATTTGTAGCCAGTCGGCTAATGCTAAATTTGTAGCCTAGTCATCTGATCCGAGTTCTTACACCTAGTATAAGAGCTACCCCAACTGAGTAATCCATTTGTAGGACTTGAAATATTGCGGATCATGGACCAAAGGTTTACATGCAATACAACATTGTCAAAATAAGCCTTGTTCTCAATAAATTTAGGGTCTACAGCGGAACATCCAAAGCAGCTAAATCTTTAGCAACCACAATTACCCAATTAGGGATAACTGCCTAGCCAATTCACTTTGCACGCAAAAAACACAGAATTTGGAAACCCACTTCTCCGGCAATTGTGATTTATATTAGTGAAAATGGAATGGAGAATTGTTTGTATATATAAACATATAGGTGCACTAGTGAGCTTGGTCTGTTCATATTAGAAGGTATGTCCATTTAAGGTTAACTGCCTAGCATTTGAAACTGATTCTCTGCAATTATTAGATCCTGAATCAGTAGGAGAATATGGCTTACAAGTTCCTCTATGAATGCACTAACCTAATTATTGTGTATTGACAAAAAAGAAGCACGAGCTATGCAGTTAAGTGCATGCTTGATATGCATCATTCAACTTAATTGGACAATGTAGTATACAAGACTATAATTTTTTATTATTTTTATATCTTCTTTGACACTTATCCAGTCCAGCTTACCAAACAAGCCATCAATGCATAAACTCACAGGGTTTGTACTCACGGAAACCTAAATTCCACCAAGGGTGACTGCATTGTCTTGCATACAACTGCCGACATGGGTGCACTTATTAACTTCAGCTAGTCATTACAAACCAAAGTAATTAACAACTTAGTTTGATAGATCCGTGTTTTGACCTCCTCTCCAACAAGCTTGGAAATTTATTAAGGAATAGGGTTCCTAGACCATCTCGGAAGTGGTAAAATAGAAGAACTGTATTCCTAATCTAATCCAAAATCTCAGTCACGCGTTTAGCAATAAGAACCAGATAATAGAAGAAAAACTCAAAAGAGATAAGCCTTCATTCTCCTTGTAGAATATTAGCACGACTACATTATTTTTGAAATGACGACTATAGCTCAAACATTTTAAGTTTTTCGTTGCATATTCCTAGATTTCATGTCTTATAATTTATTCAATTGCCTAACTTGATTACAGAGTCACAAATATAAATTTACTGATCAAGCCTATAAGAAACAATGGGATAAAGAATTAAACTAAGTGATAGAAAACGAAAAAGTGAAAAACATTAAGAATCAGATATAATGGTAGAGATCTAAAAATTTATTGTTTAAAAAGAACATAAAGGAAGACCTTGTAATGTGATAATGTCTATTCACAAACTATCCTTCTCACACAAGCCCTTCCAACATGTTTGTCATATCTAATTAAAAACCATGGTACAGAGACATCTATTACGATGTGCTTTCTTCATCAACTGTAACTTAAATTAGTTCACTCTAGGTAAAAAAAGAGGAAGAATATTCATATTGGCGAATAAATTTCATCTTTGTTTATTTAGTTGTTTTCATATGTAAAATTTAAAAGCATGAAAGTCAGGTGGGAAACAGTTAGAGGGACATAATATATATTAACACATAACACTATCTTTTGAATAACCTAAGTATACAAATATATCTCGGGTGCTTAAAAATTTTAGAATACTTCAATTTCATGGAAAAAACAGTTTTCTCAATGATTGTCAATGTCAATGGCAAAAAAGCAGTGCATCTCAATTTTGATTGTGTCAAAAGAAATGTACCAGCAGATCAAAAGAAATGGAAGATCTTGTAACTTTTATGATTATACCATTATCTAAAAAGCGAAATAAGTTTTTTTTTAAATACATAGATTAATCTTTCATGCTATGCACTATACAAAAAATTAAATAAAAACGTTGTAAACTGAATAATCATTATAGTAAACCGAAAATTTTGTTGTGCTAGATAACTTTTATGAATAGGGATAAGGTAAAACAATTCTATATTGATTACTTTAAGAGTGAATTAGGAAGACTCAGAACAAAGTAAAGAAATAAATGCAACAATACACACTATCCAAAGAAAGTCAGAACGCCTTAAGATACTATAATGTGTACTTATAGTGTGAAATGCAAGAGAAAAAGCTCAGCCCGTAGTATATCACACAATATAACAGAGTTTACTACCCATGTGCTAAATTTGCTTGCATCAAACTACAAAGAAAGTGAAGTTGAATTTAAAAGGTAGTATGAAGGTTTACAAACTGTAGCTCTCAAATATTGTATATCTTTTAATCTATAATCAATTTGCTAAACTGGAGTATTTACACAACTTATTCTGGATTTCCACTTCTCTATTTTTTCCTTTCCATTACTCTCTCAAGTTGCCATGGGTTAAATTTTGCATTCACCATAAGTGAAAAGTTGCAGGGCAGGGTTTCTTTCCATATTTGTTTTATTTTATTAGAGTTTAACTATTATTGAAACCACTCGATCAGTTTATGCAGAAGAAAATTTCAAATTCACACTTTTGTAGTGTATTCAGAGTTATATGCAAGCATACCACGTGCCTAGGTTGCAAGTGCAAACAATAAAGAGGCAGTCCATGAAAGCATAGTGGTCACTAAAGTGCTAGGAGTGTTATACTACTAAAGTCTGTAAGCATTTTTTTTCAGCGCAATGCTGAACAATTACTTAAAACGATGATCAGTAATGCTAGCATCTTTTAAGTGACTTGAACAAAGAATAAATTTACTTCTTTCTTCAACTAGACAAATACAACTGTCCACAAGGCTATTTTGCTTCTTCGTTCTTTTCTTCATCCTCCACTATATGGAGTTAACTTTTGGTTTAACATAAACAATAAGCCCCCGTTTGGTTTTGCCGAAAAAGTTAATAAAAATCCAAGTCAAAGTCAAAAATTTAATTTTAACCTCACATTCCATGAGACCTAAAACTTCTATCAACTTTTCAATTACATGTTTCATTAACTTATATCAAAATCTACTAAAAATCTATTTTATAACAAAACCAAACAAGGGCTAAAAGGGTATGATATAGTTTTCATATCAATAAGTAACTCAATAGCAAACTACAAATTTTATATATCCTATCATCATAAAATATGAAGGAGAATTCCGGCTTACCATCAATCCCCGAGTGCGTGACCGAGGAAGATCTTGGATATATTTCTCAAAAGCTTCTAATCTTACTTTTCCTTTAACTTCTACACATTCAGACCAGTTGACATCAAGCAATCTTTCACCACTACATGAAGTTTATAATTGACAAGATTAAAAACAGATCTAAACATGAGCTTAAAAAAATAAGGTTCTACTGTGTGTGAAAGATTTATCATCCTTGAAAAAGAAGAAGATAAGACATATTGTTAAAAATATGCTGTAATAATATTTTGCATGACTTCACAAATTCAGGTTTCAGGGTCCAGTGCATAAAAGCATCAACTTTTAAAAAGGGAAAATAAAATTATAGAAAAATGTTTACCAAACCAGAAATATGAAATGCTCAAAACTTAGTGAATTGTTATTTTAGCATAAAACAAAGAAAAAAAAATTTCTGTAATGTAAAGACATACTAATCCAAAACTGGACAAAAACAGGGATAAAAACTGATCCTTATGCCGTGCCTAGAAAAGATCAAGACAGGATATACAGCAACCGAGATAGTTCCCAGTACATTTGTTAAAAAAACCATTTGAGAGTTAGGCCACAAATCCTGCCTCCTCAAGTGAGGCTTTCACAAAACACCACGAACCCCTCTCCTGAAGTTCAATTTATAAGGCTTCCTTCTCAACTTAGTGAGGCTTAAGGCTCAAGGCGACTAAGGTGTTCACCTATTTGTATTGCATTTTCTGAACATTTTAGTATTGGCCATAGCTTTTCTCTAGAAACTCAATGTTTTACAGGTTCTTTTATTTTACTTTACTCCTCACACAGAAAAGAAAGAGAGGAGAATACAACATATAAGTGGAGGATGATGACAGGATGGGAAGAAACTGATAGCAATGAAGAAGACAATGTTGATGATATCCTTAAAGGTGCTATTGATAGTAATGATATGAGAGACGTCTAAGTTATTTCTACTTCTAATGGTAAATTATAAGTTTATTACATGATTACTAGTCTAAGAACTTATTATTTGCTACTTTATTTATGTTTGTTTGCAAGTTAGACATTTACTTTTGTTAATTTTTTTTTCGGATTTTTAAAGACAGTTTATGGTTCATTGTGATTTTTTTTTTGTATTTTTATATTCTTTTAAATTATTTTATTGGTTTGTCTTGACTCTTACGCCTCAAAGCACCTTGAGGTTTACGCTTTGCTTGCAAAGGTGACCTTGGTAACCAGTTAAGCCTTTTCAAACATTGCCAATTTATATAAGGTAGGTTGATTATATTATAGACTCATTCCCATTAATTAATATATGAAATCCCAGAGTGCAATTCTCCTGCCTATTAGCTTTGGGCAAAATACAACACTAAGACTTAGCAAACTCGACTTCAAGGCCCCAAAAGTTTTCCATTATAGAGGAAAGATGAAAAAACATGAACTACGCTATTGCATTGATGTACTTGGAGGTGGCTCGTTTGATCGGTTAAAAGGGTTTCATTTATCATCAACCTCTGTTTTAGATTAACAAACTCAGATATTATAAAAGGGTGTCATTACACTTTGCCATGATAAATTAGTCCAAGTAATAAGGGTAATGAATCATCGAACTCTCCAAATGTAATCAACGAATTTCATAGTTGCCATCTTAAAGAAGAGAAAACAAAGTGTAGTGGAGTCACAGGCCCTTACTATGGGGGTATGGCATGTTGATCTCTCATTGTTACCAATTTAGATTATTCATGAAACTTGCACTTGGACACATAGCCAGTCTCACACCCACGCCCAGATACATGTATCATAAAACACAATACCTTTTGGATTCCTTGTTCCAGTTTTTCTTCTCTGTAACTATAAACTCCTCTAAAAAACCAGATCCATAGCATTAAAAGTTTTGTATTTTGTGGATTGTGATAATATGCACAAAGTAAATAACCTTGTTTATGAATAGTATTGAGCCGGAGAGTTTTGCAGCCAAGCACTAAAATAATATATCTTCTGATTCAGAACATGCAACCATGATAAATTAAATATTTATATATTATTCTTTCGAGAGATGCCAATAATACATTAGCCAAAGCAATCTTTTATGTTATTTACAGGTGAGGCAGGTTTACCGGATTATGCAAAACCTATAGATTGTCTGGACTGTAACTTCAAAGTCAGGAAGTAGAGATGTCATGCATCAACAAGGTGTTTTTGGTAGTAAGGAAGTACCTGAGGTCAATTATGATGCCTTCTTAGATTTTAAAAGGGTGGAAAAAAGTTAGATCTATTAGCCTTTCTCTCTTTTCTTTTAAGAGCCAAAAGTATTTTGTTGTTTTCAACAGTTGTTGGGGGTGGAGTAATATCCACAGGCCATTTAAATACTTGATCAGGAAAAGTCCTGCTTGGTCTAAGGTAATCTTTAGTAGTCAAAGGTTCTAAACATTTAATTTACTATTTAGAGCTGAATTCCTTGTTTTAGGAGGAATGTTCTAGGTATAACCTCTTTATTTGAAAAGAGTTCATTATTACGCGAATTTGGTTAGTGTGATATTTTCCAACCCTTTAGAGGATATGTAATCTGTTCTGGTTACTCTTCTATAAATCTACTTTTCTCTCAGTTGTAGAATTGCATATTTTTCATATAACTTAATAGCACCCATCCCAGGGGACATAATCTACCAAGCATTCCTGTGTTTCCAGTAATTATTATTCATCAGCCCCAAAACTGCATCTGAATAACCCAAAAAACTTTCTTCCTTACTTCCCCACACTCATTAAATTACTGATTGAGGGGAAGTAATTTAATCCATACATGTCCGACATCACCACTGGAGGGTATTCATGCTTCAGTACATCCTAATAAACTAAATTCTCAGTCTTGTATGGTTTTTAACAATGCTAAATGATATCATTACAGGCAATAAAATCAGCCTGTAAAGCGCTTAGCTGGAGAATTTTGGAGTGTCATTTGTAAACCAAATTCAGGAATTAAGATAAAAGATTTGCATACTTCATCACTGCCTCTGTGACTCGTATATAAAAACTAAAATCCATCTGTTGGGAAGCTGATATATTGTCAGTCCATAACTGACTGCTTCATACATATATCCAAGGACCCAATGTGTTGGGAGGCTGACCTAATGAGAAGTATATATATAAAAGTGCATGATCAGTTTTAGAGAGGTATGTGTTTCTGGCCCTTGTTTGGGAAGCCAAGTGGGATAAATTTTCATTCCAGCCTAGTAGAAAATCTGGGGAAAAAAAAAGGGAATAGGCACCTTTATTCTAGGGGATAAGTGATTTGAATCTAGCAAAGACAAATTTCTCATAATCTTTTAACAACATACAAGCAAATGAATTAAAAAATAATAAAATTCAAACTCAACATGAGGAAAGGAGGCACATGTCACAACCTATGATGCTCGGACTCGAGTACAGGTAAATATCGAAGTGTCGGATCTTTTATTTTCTAAAATGTAAGATACAGAGACATGGCTAAAAAGAGTCTAAATTTTGGATACAGGTACGTGTGTATGTCTTTCAAAGTTCAATTTTTTTACTAATCCAAGTTGTCATTTTGAATATACCAAAATCAATTATTCACAAATAAGGAAATAAGTATTGAATAAGGGGTTAATGAATAAAATAGAATTTTGAGATTTAGTTTTCAATTATGAGATTACTAAATGTTATATAAAATAGAAAATGAGATATTTGATTGCAATTTGGACTAAGTAGATCTATATGGAACCCATTTTCATTTTATACAAACAAAACCCTAAACCACCGATACAAGAAGAGAAAGAAGGGATAAAAAGAAAAAGTGGCAAGAAAAAAGAAAGAAGAAGAAAAATAAGGGAAAACCTAGCGCTGTCGCCTTTCTCCACCCTCTCGACGTGACTCTAGGTATACAGAGAGCAAAAAGGGGAAAGAAGAAAAGAAAAAGAGAGAAAAAAGAAAGAAGAAGAATAAGAAAAAACGATAAAGTGTTCGGCCATGTCGTGTAGTGTCCGACACTGGTACTCCGACTAATTCGAAGAGTCTGAGCATCAGAGATCACAACTATAGATCCATTTCAATTGATGGCATCAATTCCCATACCTCCATCCGTTCTAGAGCATCTCTTTTTCCTTTCAGCTTCAAATTTCCATACAAGGTTTGCATCAAATTCGGCCTCTCAAGTTAGATTGAAATAACCTAGTTCGAGTTATGTAGTACTGCCTAGGACCAATCCATTCTAGAGTTTGAAAAATAGAAACTAAATGTAAACTTTATAGCAAGAAAGCACTATTGTTCTTTGGCAAGAGACTAGAGTTTAAGTTGCACACTTCTAAGACTGACATGAGAAATAATCCTAATCAAATAATTTGGGATCGGTAGCATTTTGTGCCTGGCAGCCAATTTTGTCAAGCTTTAGTAAAGTTGCTTCATTAGGCTAAGGGGTTCGATACCATGACATAGTTATGTGGCTCATGAGGAGGAAACGGATAGAACTGCTATTAAGAGACTATTAAAACTTAAAACCTTTTTATGATTCTCTTTTTCTTACTTTTAGCGTACAATGCAAGCACTTAAGCAACAACAACTAACTAAGCCTTGCAATCCCAATGAACTTGGGACTTTCTGTATGCGCCTAACATCATAAAAGTAAAAGCTGAATATATAGTTTGGACTTTGGAAAAACATGAACTGAAATTTTTGGGATGGTAAACAATAAAGCCACATATTTTCTGGCACAATCTTAATATGAAGTTCTGTGAAAATCTTGAAAAACTACACACAATTTTTTGTTTTACAAATGTAATTATCAATGATAAAACTTGAAGCCACCGTTGTCTAAAACAAAAGGCATTTATTGACTAAGTCTCCATTTGGATACAATTTATAAATTGGTTTATAAATTTGGTCAAAGTCAAACAATAATTTCAACTACACATTCATAACTACAACTCATTAATATCCACACATTCTACGAAACCCACTACTATTTCTCTTACTCTTCCCATTTATAAGTTATAAATTTGTCAAACGGAGACTAAACCATTTATTTACTATAGCACAAAATTCTCAAATTAATCACTTGAAGTTAAGAAGATGAGAAACATCGAACCTTGAAAATTACCAATGTAAATCCTTCCAACATTTGGTTGACACCAAAAGACAACTTCAATCACCCCTAAAAGCATAACAATTTTCTTTTGATCAAACATCCTTTTAAAACGACAACCCATAGGACAGTATTATATTTGTTTAAGAAAATTCTCAGTTGCTAAGAAGTGATAAGACTTACAAGGGTAAGGACAAAGCCTTTCTGGAATTGTTGAATAAGTAATGGTAGGATTGGGGTAATTCAAAGGCTCCCCCACAAGGAATTACCAATTCCATATTTTACCCAGTCACATTCATTAAATATTTGAGTTAGAAGGACATTTGAAAATAGATTCACCCCAATTCATGTCTAAATACACAAATGATTAAAAACTACCCTTTAACATACTGTGTGATTAAACCACAAATAACAGATCAAAATTCGGAAAAAAAAAATATAATTACCATTAAAATTGAAAATGGGTAATTGCCAATTCTCATACATGCAAAGGAATATAATTGAGCTATCAAAGCTAAAAGCAACTGCAATGACCTTTTATAGAAGGCAACAGCAGACGCAGTCACAGAAGAATTAAGGTGAAGAGAACCCTCCCAGAGCTTTTCATGAACCAAAGAGGCTGCCTTTGCAGGAGACAACCTTTCCTTATCCAAAAATTTGGAAGAATCAGTGGTTATCTTACTTGACTGTGCATTCCCAATTCTGGTCATCGGCGTGCCTCCATCTTTTACTGAATCCTCTATATATGAATCTTTGATATCCTCATCAGTTGTCTCTGTTTGTTTCATGAAGTTACTATTACCCTCCTTGTGACCTTGTTCTTCAGTACCCGAATTCTCCTCTGAGCTAACACTTCTCAAAACATTTTGTGATGACTTCTGCTTTGCCCTTTCTACTGCTGATACTCTTGAATTATCAGCTAGTTCAGATGGAAGATTACTAATTCCAGTAATTCCAGAATACATTGAGTCCTGATGAATTAGTCTTAATATGCATGCACTTTCTATCTTACTTTCTTCCTCTGAACAAGTTCTTTTATTGAAGCCATCAGGAAAACTGATAGCCACTGTTTCCACAGACCTTGAAGATTCAGGTGATACTTTACCAATGCCAGGTGATACTTTGGGTGTTCCATGCTTCTTGATCCCATACATCACTATATCATCCTCAACATGAGGATTCTCTTTGGTAGCATTGCATGATCTTGGAAGAGAAGGAAGTGTAGTTCCACTTCTACTAAACATACTATAACCGTCTGGTGCACAATTTAATACTTCAGGTGTCTTCCTGGCCAGCGTCTGATATCGTGAAGAACAACCTTCAAGCTTTGGAGATTGCAATGAGAGGGTAGAAGGGGGGTTGCTGCTTACACTGTGATATAGGTACCCATTACTAGTGGACCGTGGTTCTAGTGAATAATTCTGACAATGAAATTGGTCCATCTGAAATTGATTCCTGATAGTATTTGATTCCAAGGAATGATTTGGATACAACCATGATTGATGAGTATGTCTTTGATCACCTGTCCATGAAAATGGACGTCGTTGCTGGTTTAACTCGTAAGGAATTTGATTTCCCAATTTGGCTTCTACATCAGAAGCTCTTAATTTCCTTTTCCGAGATGATGGGTCAAAATTGTCTGTATCATCATTTCCTGAAGGAAGAACTGTATTATTTTCCATAGGAGCTCCTATGTCTTTTAAAGAGAATGAATTGATCTTCCTAGTAAAATAATAAGCTCTAGCCTCTAGTTCCAAATTTCAAGAATAAATTTCCTGAAAGCCACAGCCTTTCCAAGAGATCATGTTGCTATAGGTCATGCTGAACAAGAGCTGCAAACAGAACAAAGTTAATTGAGTAAAATAATAACCAAGTCATACCAAAATAACCAGAAGTAGGAACAGCACTAACATGAAAGGATACTTATAAAGAGAGAAAAGAAATTCATAGACATCTTCTGCAGCTATTTAAGAATAGAATCCATGGAAACTAATGGCCTAGTGGACATGCATAAAAATCCTTAAAAATTCACAAAAATATTGGTGTCCAAGAAGGCTTTGTTAGCGGTTTACTGACAGAATGATACCATTTTAAAACCAAGTTAATGTTTTAATGACACTCCTAGACTTCCTGCAACTTTAAAATAAACATTTTATTTAATCAGACACTCCTTTATCTATGCTCACGCATGAGTCAAAAACTTAAAATCCAAACCCATTCAATCTTAAACATTGCGTTACATTGATCTCCAATATTGAATGAAGCCATCAGATATATTCAATGCAACTCAATTTAGAAAGAAAAAGTAATAGATCAATAACTCTAATAAAGTAAAAAAAAGGTTCAAATAACAGAACATACAGAACAAATTCATTCAAATAGTTAATTACACTTTTACATGACATATATCAATTCTTTGCTTCTAGGCAGTTGCTTGAGTTTTTTACTGCAGAATAAAATTCCAGAGAACCCCTTACAAATATGAGTAGAATTTGTACATAAAAAAATTATTACATATCTTAGACACATAAATTTCCATGAACCAAGAAGATATACCGATGCTGACACAACATAGATTATATAGGCCAAGATCCACAAAAATAAAGTCTCAGCAGACCCAAGTTTCTCCAGAATAAAGTCAATGATCAAGAAACAATCAATTATTAGAAACAAATACAGAAAATCACACTGTGGTAAGAAAAATAGCTGAATTTCGTATACGCAAATAAATCCAGTAATCAGTTAAATTAAAGAAACCCATTAATCATTGTAAACCGAAAAGGGGTATGCGTGTTAGAGGATTTAGGCGTATACACATGCACGAATTAAAATTAAAATCCTACACAAAAAATTTAATAAAACACAGTTGAGAGTGAAGCGAAATCTGATTACTGACGTGCAGATTTAGGGTTTCGAAAATTGGTACAATTGATTTCCTTTGAATTGAGCCCCTCTATCTCTTCAATGCAGATTTCAGTACAGTATAGCATATACTGAAGATTCGAATAGAAAAAAGGCGTATCAAATAATCCATGGGCAAGTTAATGGGCCTCCACTAACGAAACTATTCTTCAATGATGGGCTTCAAGTTAAATATTGGGTCATAGACAATCATACTTTTCAAAAACTAAATTTTGAATAATATTTTTAAAAAAAAGTGTAGTTAAAAAATAGAGAAAAATTTTGAAATTACGTACAAAATATTTTATTGTGTGAATATGTATAATTGACAATATGTATATTAAAAAAAAAGTTGGAAATTTTTTTAATTTATGTACGTATTACTTTATTATGTGAATATATAGTTAAAAATGAACATTCAAAAAAGAATTTTTAAATAATAATTGTGCAGCCCCTCCGGTAGCTATTTTTGTTGGCAAAGAAGATTGATTTTTGGTGGTAATGGGAGGAAAGAAATGTATTGAAAATTTTAGCATCTTACAATCATTATTTGGAGAAAATAATTTTGAATAGTAATTGTTAAGAGAACGTATGATTGAAAATGAACATATAACAAAAAGAGTTTGTCAAACATGTGAATAATGTTGCATGTAACATGTGCTATCAGAATCTCACAATTGGCTAATTCTTTTGATCGAAATATTTTATTCCAAGTCTCTATTTCAACTTATCAAATTTTGATAAGTAGTTGATTTTAAACACGATTGAACAAGACTTAAGCTCTTGTTTAGCATTCATTAAAATAATAATTCATTTTTTTCTCTATTCGTATCAACCACACATTTTTCAATGAAATAATATTACACATAATTGCAAAATTTTTTCATTTTTTTAATCACACATTTTTCTAAAGAAAACACTATTCAAATCATTAAAATTTCAAATAATAATGGCCAAACGGCCTTAATTTCTTGGGTTTTAAATATCAATAATAAAATAAACATGATATAATTCCCTTTTATTTTTTCCGTTCAATTTACTTTAACAAATCAAATAAAGGCGAATAAAAGGCGAGTTCACATATGGTAAATTTTACAAAATAAAAAATTCAAATTAAAAAATAACTCATCAAGTACAGGTTTTAAATTTTTTACGGCGCAACAGTAGGTCTTTTACCTAGGATGGAGATGGAGGATTTTGTAGAGAAGCACAAGATAAGAGGACAATAGTTTTTGTACATCCCTTCATTCAATATAATATATAAACAGTGTTTTATAAAATTTAAAATGTGATTAAACGGACAAAGTAAAACTTCAAACTTTTACGAGCCCAAGATGGCATAGGTAAAGCCTACACATGAAAAAAGTGTGAAGTGTGATAACGCCAAGTTTCGTATCTAAGCGAAGCCTAATCGAACTTTCTAGAACAATATGTAGAAGTATTTAAAAGAATGAGTCACAAGAATGGATAGGAATCATAGGATTACAAAAATTAATTTTGAACTACAACAAACTCTAATCTAGTGTAATTTGAAATACAATAAACGCTAGCCTAATCTAAGTTGAACTACATCTAATTCAAGCTTCATCTTTGGTCTTGGACCATCTTGTCTACAAGGTAAAAGCTTCTTTAACGGATTAAACCAAGATATGCTGGCCACAAGAAGGCAGCCATGTTTCAAGGTGAAGGGTAGGATTCGAACCTGCATCTTCAAGTCACGAGCTTGATAAGTTGACCAATTACTCTGTCCCACTTTTTCCCCCTTTTTAGTATCTATTTTTAAAAAATTTAATACTTTTTTCTAATTACTAAGGAAAGAATTCACACAGGTTGCAACCCCGGTACTAAATTCTCAAATTGGATCTACAAAATCATGAGGTTCAATTCTTGATAGTTTAATAGTGTTAGACAAGTTCTTAATTATACAAGGACCCAACATTTTTCAATATGTTATAATTTCTTGAAATGTTAGAATATGTTATGTTTTTTGGGGTCTTGCTAGTCTAAAGCTTTTGTGATGCAAGTGAACTGGACAAGTTACTATATATACACACAGGATTACAACTAGGTTTTATAGAAATTTCATGGTGAATTGTGTAACTTGAAGTTTGTTATGCAAATAATATTTCAGAGGTTATTACACATACTGAGCCCCTGTTTTATTTTGATAAATATTAGTTTTTTGGTTTATTTTGATAAAAGTTGGTGAAATTTGTGGATGAAAAGTTAATAAAATTTCTGGATTCCATGAAATTCGCAATTGAAATGAGTTTTAAAAAATGAATACCAAACATGGACTAAAATGAGCTTACATAAGTATCAATTCATTTTTCCTAGTCACTATTGTTTGGTAGAAATTAAAAATCAATATTTTAATTCAAGTCAAAGTCAATAATTAAATTTAACAAACATTTAATGGGACTCACACCTTTTTAAACAATATTGAATAAACTTTTATTAAAATTTACTAAAAATCTAATTTTAATCATCACCAAACAAGAGCTGAATGTTATTTCACATACTTTTCTGAAATCCGAAGTCCAAGGATCATATCTAACGTTCACAAGGTGTCTAAAAGTGAAAGCATCCTTTGCTCTTCTTTTCCATACTCTAAGGTTCGTTTGGTAAGACTTTTAAAAAAGTAAAATTTGTTTCTGAGACTAAGAAGTAGTTTTTGAATATATCTGAATAATATTTTGAAAGTGTTTCATTTTGCTAGAAGAACTTTTGAGTAAGTTGGTCTAAGGAGGCATTCTCAGATAGCTCTTATATAAGATATAAAAGCAAAAATAGAAGCTCTACCAAACATACCCAAAAAGGCTAACACATTTATGGTTGAAAACTATTTTTCCACTTATAAGTATGATTTTACACTTATGTGTAGCTATGTCAACGAGTCGAGCTGAGCTCGAGCCAAAAAAAAAAANTTTTTTCGACCGAACTTTTTTCGGCCCGAGTCGAGCCAAGCAAGCCCTATCGAAAAAAAAAGCTCGGCCCGAGCTTTGGCCCGATCCAAGCCCGAGCTAGGTAGGCTCGGGTTTTTTCTTTTTTGCTGCCTGCCCAGACAGCTTTTTTTACTGCCTGTGCATAAGCAGGCAGCTTGCTGCTGCCTGAGCACGGATTGCTTGCTACCACCTGGCTGCAGCAGCAAGCAGGCAGCAAGTTGCCTGGCTGCAGCAGCAAGCTGCCTGCTTGCTTCTGGCACGAACCGAGCCCAAGCCGGGCCCGGCTCGGACTTTTTCCGGGCTGAGCCCGAGTCTTCCGAGCAGGTGAATTTTTTTGCCATCCCTACTTATGTGAGCAAATGAAATTGGAGAGTGCTTATGTTGAAAAGATACTTAATTTTTCTTATTGATGATTAATTTAGGAGAAAACTCGATTTGGACGTAAACGGATAAAAGTGGTGAGTTTTGATCAATTGAATCGAAGTTGTGCAAAATCTAAAAATTAAGAACAATTGTATCGAGTTGAAAGTCAAAGGACCTGTGATGCAAATAAGGAAGTACAAAAATGCACAAGAACAAAATAATATGTGATCGTAGAAGGCAGCAATAACTAGTCAATTCATAAAAATGTTCTGTCATGCGATCGCAACAAAAATGCATTTAGATGTCTACCTTGTCTATAATATGGCACTCGTTTTAGACCTAATTTAGATGACTAAATTTGTAGTTATGACAGAAAATGTAATCTAGTGTTGACATTTAATTTTAATTTTCAGAATTCTTATAGTTTAATTATGTGTGTTGATTTTACTTATAATTCTTAATGATTTGAGATAATTGCCCACTGTCGAATTGATTTGTTAATTTGTAACGAATCGAAATGTTCTGACCACGTAGTAAAACTAGGCAATTTGGATAAAATGATAGAGATATGCTTTTATGGTCGTTGCAATCGTTAATAGGATTCTTAGAAATTGAATGCATTTGATTAAATCTTAATTGGATTCACAAAGAGTTATGATGAACTGACTTAGCCAAATAGATTAATTTGATCTCGAGAGAAGTAAATTGATTAATTAAGAAGAATTTGACCGAACACTATATTATGAATGAATCTTGTCATGCAAATTAAAAGGTAATAACTAATAACTAGGAAAAATCATGAGTTCTAAATCCTCATTGATAAGAGAAATCCTAATTTGATTAGATTACCCACTTTTAGATAGATTTAGTAAAATTAGAGAATTCAGGTAATTAATCAAATCATTTTTACTAGTATTTCATCAATTAGAAGTTATTAAAGGTTAAATAATACTCTATGAAAATGATCATCAAAACTCATAAGTCTACATTATTACTTATATACGGTATCATAAATTTGTGATAAAAATCACAAAACACGCATCATCGACATCTAAGTTCCACATTTCTCGCTCACAAAGTTAAGTTCTGATTGGCAGAAAGGACCTTAAGAAGGTTCAAAACTTCGAACATCGAAATCCCTTTTTCTACCATAAAATGATAAAGCTAGTCACCTCCTATAACAGGACTACCAATTCATTAAAAGGGGTCTACCTTTAGGAAAGACCTTTTCTATTCATGAGGAAGAAAACATGAAAGTGAGGATAGACATGGAAACCTTTTCATTCCAACGTTAACACAGCAATATCAGTATGGAACTTGTTAGGTTTTAATTGATTTTATAATTGAGAAATTCTGTGGACAAAAAGACTAAATTGTATAGGTTGTAAAAGTTCAAGAAGTAATGTGCAAATAGTTCAAAAGTTAGTTAGTAAGTCTAGGGTTTCGAGTTTGGAACAAGGAGGAAAACGGCGTGAATTTTTGCTGGACTGTCGCCAAAGGTTACTCGAGCTACAAAAGCAGAAATGCCGTCGTTGGACTGTTGCTCCTCCTTCGCTCCAACGACAACCGGGCTCCTCACTCGAGCAACAGTTTTATACGGGAAAATTTTATTTCGCGTTTTAATGGCTTTTTTCCCGACCCACTTGTTTCTTGATCTACCTATATATAGTAGAACTCACATGGACGGTTTTTCTAAGGTTGACAATTGAGAGAAACATAGCATAGAGTGACAAGCCTACAGCTAGGACCATCAACATCATTGTAGGAAGAATAGCATTCGGGGGAGACTCGAATGGTGGATGCAAACAATACGCCGCCAGTACAACCCGAGCATGAGGACGATGCCTGGTGATATAGAGGAAATCACATTCGGGCCACAGGATTTGGAAGGATTATCACATCCACACGATGATGTCTTGGTCATATCAGCAATCATAGCTAATTTCGTGGTGAAAATCATTTTGGTTGACAATGGGAGTGCGGCCAACGTGCTCTCTCATGAGGCATATTCTAAGATGGGGATTTCGCCCGAGCAGCTCAAGGCCGTCAGAACCCCACTTCAAGGATTCGGAGGCGGTACGGTTATTCCAGAAGGAGTCGTCGATCTCCCACTTACATTGGGATCCACTCAAAGGCAGATAACTGAAATAACATCTTCCTAGGTAGTTCGTGCATCAATAACCTACAATGCCATTCTGGGAATGCCATTGCTTAACAATATCAGAGCCATTGTCTCTACTTTTCA